>JAUCNQ010126459.1:0-18065 GCA_032352715.1 Bougainvillia muscus | reverse complement strand
GGAAAAATTTAACCAATCACAGAAGCCATGACAGTTCATTTCGCCTATAAAAAGTCTTCATGTAAACGAGTTCTAAATCACTCCTTCGGTATGAAAATTAATAGGAATTTCCAAACGAATTTTGTGGACGGTCCCTAGAGTCTCTATTTATTGTTTTAGCCGTTAAACCTACTTGATGACCTTTTGAACGATGCTCTTGAAAGATTTATTACCATGGATGTCTTACAAAGAAATGAGGTTACACAACGTCCTCTCCCCAGTAGTGGATTCACAACATGTTTTACCTAGTCATAGGACTGAAATGGAGAATCAAAGGCATTCATTTTTAACTGTTTATTGTATGGTGATGGATCCATGCATTACGCTATTACAAATTAAAACTTCTAGTTCCCCCATCATATTGCTGTGGTTATACCTGGATCTGCCACTGCTTTCTGACAACTCTACAATTTGAACACCTTGCAAGTTGCGTCACAAATACACTCTTTCATTTTATAAGAACCAGACAAATCCAGCTCAATTTGTTCTTATACTTGTCTTATTTTCCGAAAATTATAATTTTCCCCCATCTATTTGTTACCAAGGCAAACTCTATCCAGCTTCTGTATGTGGTGTTCTTAAGGTTGGCTAAAAAAAGTTCGGCCTAAATTTTTTCTGAGTTTGTTTTTTATTTTAGGAAGATTTCGGCCTCAGTGTTCTAACATTGTTTGCGCTTCCTCTTATAAAATGAACAGAGTGTAAGGGAAACATCGATATATTTATAATTCAAAATCTACTAACTTAATAAAATGCAGTGCTAAAAAAATATTTATTTACACAGGAGTGTTTTTGATATTTCAACATATAGCAATTTTATTACTAAACTAAGCTCAACTCTACAATTTGAACACCTTGCAAGTTGCGTCACAAATATACTCTTTCATTTTATAAGAACCAGACAAATTCAGATCAGCCTCAATGTTCATATTTTTGCAGGAATTCTGGCTCAATTTGTTCTTATACTTCTCTTATTTTCCGAAAATTATAAATTTCCCCCATCTATTTGTTACCAAGGCAAACTCTATCCAGCTTCTGTATGTGGTGTTCTTAAGGTTGGCTAAAAAAAGTTCGGCCTAAATTTTTTCTGAGTTTGTTTTTTATTTTAGGAAGATTTCGGCCTCAGTGTTCTAACATTGTTTGCGCTTCCTCTTATAAAATGAACAGAGTGTAAGGGAAACATCGATATATTTATAATTCAAAATCTACTAACTTAATAAAATGCAGTGCTAAAAAAATATTTATTTACACAGGAGTGTTTTTGATATTTCAACATATAGCAATTTTATTACTAAACTAAGCTCAACTGGATTTTACTTTTGCGTCGTATGCTTTACCAAGAAACCTCTCTATGACATGTTAAACGACCCTTTCAACATTTAACCCTCCGTTGTTTGTTTTTATAGAGTTCTTATGAAGATCAACGACATGCTAAACTTGTTCAGAGTTTTACACTCAGTTCTTGTTGGGAAGAAGATGAAGTTTGGGGTGGTGGAACTTCGAATAGCGACATTGAGTATATGGTAATTAATGAAAATCGGTCTCACGGGCATTCGCAGTTACACGCAGTGGCGGATCCAGACCTAATTAGAGCATCGCGATGGAGAACTAATAGTATTAATTCTTAATAGCTTTCTGTATCATGGTGAATCTTTAGAGACCGTCATCATACATAAAGCAATTAATAATTAATTTTCCATTTTATTGTCCGGTTAGCGAATGTTCCACTTATCTGAAGTTAACATAAAACCCGTTTAGAACGAGCCTAGAGGGGTAAATATGCCTTAGAAGTAGCAGGGGACATTTGAAAATCAGTTTAATGGAAGCTTAGCTCACTGATTACTAACTTATGTACACGGTCTTATTTCTACAACGATGGAAAAGGCTTTTCATTGACATTGATTGACCCTTCGAATTGACTTCATGTTGGTTTCTTACAAGATAGACGATCAAAAGTTAATTCAAAATCGAACTTTCAAATTGTTGCATCTCTCTGGGTTTATCCTTCAAAAGAGTTTTTCGATGAGGACTTATCACATTAAATTCGTGTGGGTAATGTATATCACAAATTAATAATAATGACACGTTGGTTCCAAGATAACCGTTAAGATTAACTTTTACGATAATTTGGCCCTAGGGACCAGAAAAAGGGGTTCCACTTATCGAATGTTCCAGTTATCGAGAGTTCCACTTATTCGAAGATATTAACAAGGTAATCTAAAAGCAAGGGATCGACGCAAGTGGTTCCACATAGTTTTACTTATCCGTGGTTCCACTCATCGGGATTCAACTGTGTATGTGATAATATACAGTTCTACCAAAATACCATTTGCAAATGTCCGTCGGAAAATTTAACCAATCACAGAAGCCATGACAGTTCATTTCGCCCGCAACGATTTTCCATGTAAACGTGTCCTTAGATATTCTTAGATGAAAAATAATTGAGTTGTGAAGGGAATCTTTGGGTTAGTTTCTAAGGGATTCGTTCTTATTTGTTTTCTTAGGTCGTGTTGGACTGTGGTGTAAAAGAACAGTTATTACATCTTGGAGGATGTATTCAACCTTTCGTAGAAATCGGCTTTCTTACGATGTTATTGATCAGAGATTTACCACCGGGTAAGAAACCATCCACAAAATTTGTATCGGAAATTCATATTAATTTCCATTCAGAAGTGTCATTTTATCTGCTTACTAAATACATACTAAAAACATCCCTTTTGGTACGATTTTCGATACGAAATTCGTGGACGGTTCCTAAGATCGATGGTGCAGCAAGTTTGAACACGAATAGCATCGATGAAAGAAATCCTATTCATAATATACACAGAAATATAACTGACACAAAAGCCGTCTTTATCTTACACTCTACCCAATGTAAAGCGCAAAAAGTGCTCATCTCGTTAATCTTTTCCAAAATAGTTCTGTTTCCTTGCTGTGTGTCTCATACAGTACTGTAAGTCTTAAGTTATAAATAATTATGTTCTAGGTACAGACTTCTGTCAAGATGATTTGTATGAAAGTCTACGTAAAAGATGTAAAGCCGGAATTTTTGGTTATGGTACGTTCTTAATTTATACATTTTAAAATGCTTTTGCAAACTTTCAGTATATGGATAGCTTATTTTTATTTTATGATTTTCTCCCATTTCGTGCTAAATGGATTCTATATCTATACTGAGTGTTTGTCTCAAAAATCGCTTGAATTCGATTCACAAATCGCTTCATTTTCATCTGAGATGAAGTGTCATTGTGCATACAAAGTATGCACAATGACACTTCATCTCAGATGAAAATTAATAGGAATGAAGCGAATTTATGAGTGTTTGTGAGTGTTTAAGTGTTTGTCTCGGAAATTCAAATTGTTTCATTTTCATCTCAAATGAAGTGACATTATGCATACGAAGCTCATAAATAAATGCAAATTGCTGGGAATGAAGCGATTTTATAAAAAATTCAAGATGGATCATTTATAGGTGTTTGACACGTGTTTTGACCGTCCACAAAATTCGTATGGAAATTCGTATGGAAATTCGTACCAATTTTCATATAGGATTGTCTTATGAAAATTGTACGATTTACCATGCAAATTGTGGGCGGTCCCTTATGACACAGTACAGTACAGGGTCTGGAAAACCTGGAAAATGACTGATTTTTGGAAAAAGTCAGGGAATATTCTGTAAATTCTCCGATGGTCAGGGAAAAGTCAGGGAATTTTGAAGTTATTGTCTGCAGTTTTAGTTTTGTCAAATAAATGTTCATGATGTGAACTAGTTCAATTGCAATATTACAAATGCTTGACCCGAAGAAGATTTTTCTTAAATGATGTTGTTGAACTATTTTTGAATAATAATTTTAAGAAATTTAGGAGACTTCGGAGATCATTAATGGTCAGGGAAAAATGTATTATTTTGGGAGAAAACCAGGGAAAAGTCAGGGAATTTTATGTTGGAAAATCTGTACGAAGCCTGTAACAAAATGAAGTAATAATATGTTTTTAATCGTATATTTAGCGGAAGTGGTTACATCAACATATGTTCTTCGTGTTTTGGAATATTTATTTGAGAAAGAAGTCATTGACGATCAAAACGAACAATTTGTTTATGGAGAACAGCACGTTGTAGATTCTTCTCATGTATTGAAACTAATTAGCAACATCTCAGATTTCAGACAATAACAAAAGCAGAACTTTTATCATGTTCTATGCGAGTACCAGATGTTCTATGTGAGTACCATCTCATTGCGAAACGTTCTTCCCATGGGTGGATTTAGAAAAAAGGTGTTTATATGGAATCGAAGAGAGATAAAACTACAACTGGAAGTCAGGATTGGAAACATGAAAGTCAACAAGTTTAAAAAGATATATTTTTGACATTGTGTGTAATGTTACTTTTCACAAGAAATATATTTTAGTAAAGTGTGCGTGATTTTCCATTTTTTTTTCCATTTTTTTTCTCCATGTTAGAGTTAGAAATCAGTGCGATTTAAAGAAAGTTTTGCTTTTTTCGAATTTCAGTCTCAGTTTTTTCCCGGGGTAATCTTGATCAATAGACACGATACGTAAATAGCCCGATATGGCGCTAGTCCGACATAGCATCTAGGCGTTTTTAACTGTAACTAGTCCGAAAGAAACTGATATGTTTTGACAGGAGACCAGCAAGGAGATTGATAGTGTCCTAGGGTACATATTAAATTAGTCTGCATCTGAAGTTGTATTAAACTTATTCAAAAATTCCTCCTTGGAAAGAGGAAGAAGCCACAATTTTTTTGCGAAATTGCCCAAAATTCGCAAAAATAAATCCCCGTAAAAATCACCTTAAGGTACGATTTTGAAGAAATACCGTCTTTGCTTACTGCCGAATTCGGCATCTAAAGCGTCAACGCATCGAGAGAGACGAAAAGGCCTTTTCGTCTCAGTCTCGCAAATCAGAAGAGACAAAATGCGCTGGGATCGAGGTTGGGTAAACCCGGAAGAATTTTAAACATAAGCATATTTGGTAACGTTTGAAGCGTAATTTTATGTAGATCATATCTAAAGCCTCACCTCGTAAATTGTAGGCTTATGACTGTGAAATTCCTGTACCGAACGTACATTAGTTTAAGTAAGACCTGTTTTTAACACTTATTGATGTAGAAGTAAAACACAAGTGTTCTAGAAAACGTCCCAATGCATTTAACATCAAAACAGATGGTGCCATATTGAATTTTTTGCTGTCGGCATCCACGCCTGGTGTTATACCGCAGAATGGAAAATGCGTCATTTTCGGAAATGTCTTATAACATTTAAGAATTATGCTAAGTTTTATCCCAAAATGATTTGTACCTAAGAAAAGTTAGGCAATATTTCAGTTTTTTCAAGGGGAAATATGTGAAATTTGGTAGGTGGTTCTAATCAATGACCTGTAACTTCTGAAATGGTGAATAACAATTCAAGATATAAAATAGAGTTATGCTGAAAGAAGTGAAGTTTCAGTATAGTTGAGCAATTATTTCAAAAGATATTGTAAATAAATTGGATGGAGGAGGTATAATGGCTTCCTAGGCAGGGGGCTGCCACTCAAAATCAAAGATCAAATTCCCTGATATTCTCAACCTCGATCCCAGGGCATATTGTATCTTTCCGATTCTTTAGATAGTCGATATCGACTACCCAAAGAATCATAAAGATACAAAATGCCCTGGGATCGAGGTTGTGATATTCCCTGATATTTTGCAACAAAAAATATCATTTTTTTCCTGATATTCCCTGAATCTTCGACCTCCGAGTCCTCTGAATAAAGGTTTGAATTAGCCTGAATAGAGATCGCATGAGAGACGAGCATGGGAGGTTAACGAGTTGAATACAGAGGAATTATGTTGAGATTTATCTAGGCACCACCATGGTTGGCGCCGTGATAGAAAATTTTCGATTTTACCTCTCAAGAACCCGGGAAAACGCACTTCCTGAACTCCATAGAAGTTACACAGGCAACATTATAAAAAGGAACTGGGTCAAGCATTCTGAATTCTCTGATTTTCCCTGATTTCTAGTGATTTTTTGTGTTTATCCCTGATTTTCCCTGAGTCACTTTCAAATTCCCTGATATTCCCTGATTTGGTGGCAACCCTGCCTAGGGTTAAATCCCCCCTTCACGTTTTCACGCATTAAATCATTTTAAAATATGAGGCTTTTAGTATGTTAATCTACATCAAATTCGCCACTCACTCATAAAAGCAACAATACCTAAAGTGGATTAATTTTCGCGAGGTCGAAAACTTTGCATTTTGCGAGGTCTTATTTTCGCGCGTCCCCAGGGCCTGTCGCTTTTTTACGTTCTTTGATGGATATCAAAGAAATTGCAAGCACAAAATAAGCACATTTTGAAGCTGAAACATAGAAATTTAAAAGCGTAATGAGGCTGAACTGTATCAAAAATGACTCAATACGGTAATGAGACAAACTAGTCAAAAGCGTTCAGACAGATTCTCTAAACATAGATACGACGTCAAAAACAGACCTTCAAATTCCGAACTTGCGGAGCATTTCCATACAGAGAGACCATGACTTAGAAAAAGATTTAGGAGTTGTCATTCTTCAACAGCTGGGAGTCTAGCTCGAACATACTTTGAAGATCACTGGATATGCAAGTTGCAAACTTTAAGAGGTTAAACCTGATGGTATCAACCAGGATACCGGCGGGTTTGCTAAAGAAATGTATGTTTGCTTCCAGCGTTGCGTCAAAGTATAGTTATGACGTCATTCATTTGACGTCATATGACGTCATTTATTACATTATATTCAATTTCGATGACTCGTTGATTGTAGTTCTTTTCTTTTTTTCTCTTCCATATAATGTTCTTCTTCCGTTAATATCTCACTATCTTGAAAATGTATCAGAAAGATACGAAACGTCGATAAATATGAATATTTATTTCCTATCAGAGAAAGGATACTTATTTTCGCGAATGGGCCTTTTGCAAACTTTTCGCAAAATCTTATTTTCGCGAATTTGGCCAAAATTCGCGAAAATGAATTCATTCGCGGTATTCAAATCGTGAATTCCGTAACACTACTCCTGCAACATTTTCGCCAAGATTGTATAGTGGACTCTCTGTAATTCGACTCCCCATAATTCGAACATGTTTCTTTCCCCGTGAGGGGTTTCTCTATAGGCTAACTTCCCATAATTCGCAAAAAGGTTGGCAACTATAACAGGGTTGCCAACAGTCTACAGTTTCCAAAATGCAGCTTTTCGGTCATTTTACAGCCAAAACAGTATGAAATATATATCATTTTGCAGCCTTGAGCACAAGAACCTAATCAAATTTCAGCCAGAAAAAAGCTGACATTTTGCACAACAGACCTCAGGACTGCAACGTTCGGTGCTACATCAACGGTAGCTCTAGGTATATTTGGCTAACAAATTCCAGGTGTTTCTATTTTCCAGGTACAAAATGTCGAAAATATAACACAAAAAAAGATTTTAGAAAAAAACTGTTTCCAGGTATTTCCAGTTGGAAAATCTACAAAAATCTGTTTTCCAGGTATTTCAAGGACTTTCCGACTATAGTAGCCACCCTGTAGCAATAGCGGTTAACCCTATAATATATACCCTACTGTGAATGTCGATGCTCCCTCCATAGATGAGCGTTCACACTATGGTTAAATTCATACTCTATCCCAGCGCTTATTGTCTTTTTTACAAACGGAAAGAGACTTCCGGCATTAGTTTTCTTGACACCCCTAGATTATTTGAGCCAATATATTTTAGGGAGGGAGGGAGGGAGGGAGGGGAAGTTCAGAAATACGAATCAAATTTCAAAGAAACAAATTTATTCTAAAACAGCGAATCTATAAGAGAAAACATATACAATTAAAACAGCTTTGGTTAGACTTTTGATTCAATCACGTAATTCTCGAGGAGGATGCCATGCCATAAATAAGAGGATAGGGTAGTTAGCCATAGTTCATTTAACATTTATTGCTAAGCAGCTATGATTTTGAAACTTCTGTTAGTTTTCTTATATTGTAAACTCTTACTATAGACACCTAGCATACACCCAGAGTTGCCACCCCAACTTCCACTGATTTCACGGCAGTCTCCTTCAAATAGTAGTTAAAATTAGGCCAGAATCAAGTTCATTCGAGTCACGAGTAATACACAGGCGAGGTCAAAGAAGTTACACAGGCAAAATTATAAAAAGTAACTAGGCCAAGCATTCTGAATTAAATGGATTTTTCCTTATTTCTTGTGAATTTCCGTGTTTTTTCCTGATTTTCACTTGTTTCTAATGCATATAAACCCAAACATTTTAAACACGTTAAGCAAAACAAGTATCTTAATTCAGTTCAGAAAGTAGTAGGACTCAGCATAATCCACATACGGTAAAATCCTATAATAAACGCCCGGGGCGTTAATTAAATTTCGAAGATTTTAAGGGGAATGTTTACTGGAAGGAGGCGTCTAAAGGGGGGAGGCGTTTATAAACTTTTTAACAAAGCAGATATTTTAAGTATGACTTTTTTGCAGAAATGCTCCATAAGGAACTTGCAAAAAGAAGTAAAATGTTTAAAACACTTCATAATAGTCCGGGGGCAATAAGGTTGAAGCCGGAATAAATTCGAATACTAACATATTTGGTACCGTTAGAAGCGCAATTCTATGGAGATTATCATACTAAAAGTTTACCTTAGTAGCCTTTGGGCAATTTTTCTAATGCATGTTAACCCTGGGGTGGCTATAATGACCCTCTCCGATTTATTTACAATAGCTTTTGGAATAATGGTTGGACTGTATTGAAACTTTACCACTTTTAGTATAAATCTATTTGGCATCTGGTGACGAACCTTCAGTTGTTCAGGGTGTCTACTTTAAAAGCTAAAGGTCATTGATCAGAACCACATCAACTTTCTTATATTTCTGCTTGAGAATTACTGAAATATTGATTGTTCTTTCTGAAGTACAAATAATTTTGGGATGCCACCCCAGGGTTACTAGGATGAAATGCATCCCCTTACGTTTACATGCAGTAAAAAAATTGCCCAAAGGCTACTAAGGGAGGCTTTCAGTATAATCTACATACAATTGCGCTTCTTATGGTACCAAACATGTTAGTATTCGAATTTATTTCGGGTTGACCCCGTTTTTGGACTAATGCCCCCGGACTATAAACTGAAAGTATTTTTAAAAATTATAATCAATACACCTTTTTTTTTTATAAGCATACAGTTTATAAGCATATAAAGGCTGAAATTCCTTAAAATCTAAGCATGGCATAAGCATATTCTGAGGCTGGGTTAAGATGATTTTTGATAAAGTATTTATTTTTATCAAACAAAAAAACTATCCAACCTCCTCTAAATGTATTTAGCAACTGTTTTGACTAATCTTGGATACTGAACAACGACAGCTACTACTGTATTAAGACAATCACTAAAATTTCAAACTGAAAAATAAGCATGGTATAAGCATTAAATTAGGCTGAAACTAGAAAAAAAAATAAGCATATTGAGGCTGGGCTCAAAATACACCATGCTTATAAAAAAAAGGTGTAAGCTACTTCTTCTTTATATTTTGTCTAATCGATTTCTACACCTACACCTATTACTACTCTTAGGCGTTTATAAACATTTTTGATTTTAAGGAGGGGGCGTTTATTATAGGGAGGCGTTAAAAAGAGGGAGGGCGTTTATTGGAGGATTTACCGTAATAGATTTAGAGTTAACCAAATGGTTATAAGGTTTCAGTTTGTAGTTCCAGGGAAAGTGATTTCATTGAACTTCTTGTTGACGGAAACATCATTAAAGCTACGCAACGGACTCCGATAAGTTATTAGGCGCTAGACAACAAATTAAATTTCACAACCTCGAACCGAGCGCCGTTCTCTTTTTGATTTTGAGGACGACGAGATGCCTCATAATCAACGAGATAAACGGGGCTGGGTTAGAGGTTGTAAATTTCACTGAGCACATAAAGGACGTATGTACCAAAGCTAATCACAAAATCAGTTCACTTTTACGAATCGTTCATACCTTGATATACGAAGAGCTACCTTGCTGTTTCAGGAACCGCCCCTTAAATTGCTTGAAAGGCAACTCAAATAGAATAAATTTCATTGACGTCAAGCTTTCCATTTTGATCTAGTGATACCATATTGACCGTATGTCGAATCTGTTCATATCTCATATCTTAAGTTGCTTGCAACTGAAGTATCCAAATCCACCAATCGGTTAAATCCGAGTTTCACGTGGGTATTTCTTTTACCCCTATAAGGTGTCTTTTGAGGTTGCTTGCAGTATTCAAATCCATCAATCGGTTGAATCCGAGTTTCACGGGGGAAATTTTTTTACCCTAACTGTATATGAACTTTTTTTGAGGTTGCTTGCAACTGAAGTATTCAAATTCATCAATCGGTTTTATCAGAGTTTCACGGGGGAATTTTTTTACCCCTTAGACAGTTGCATCAAAATTACACTTACTAATTAATTAAGGAAGAAACTTCCGCGAAAAATGAAAACCGCGAAATTTTTATAATAAACTTTAGAGTGGAGTAATGAAGATTTCACGAATTGAGGGAAATTGAATATTTCACTGGAATAAACTTACAGTATCAGTAAGATTGATTCCACGACCTCGGGTCCTTCAATTATACCTATATTCGTACTTAGTTTTGCGGAAGAATTGCTTGCGGAACAAATAATTGCGGGATTTGCCACAAATCCGCAAATATTTGTCCCGCAAATTCACAATTCAAGAGGCCGATCCGCAAATTGTTCCGCAATTACTAGGTTTCAACTTCTTTGTTTTATTTTGAGAATTTACGCGCTCTTCAAAAACCTTTTAATTTCACATTAAGTAGGATAAATAGAATAACACATCCAGTGCTTCAGATGAGGATGATGTCTCAGATAGAAAATTTTTTCGATGTACTCATTGATGAAAATAAAGAAAATTAACTCATTATTTCTCCGGTTTCATGAAAAATAGAGTGCTTTCTTTTTACCTTTTACCCAAATCCGCAAAAATAAATCCCGCAAATTCCTACATTTTTGGTAAATCCGCAAAAATAAGTCCGCAAATCCCGATTTTTTGAAGCCAAATCCACAAATATTAATTCTTCCGCAAACAATTTCTACGAATAAGGTAGTTTGAATTAGTCCGAATGAGGTTTATCAGAGACACAACTATTACATGAGTATTACACTTTTCCTGTAGTTTGAGAGAGCGAATAGTATCGGCGCTGAGTACGACAGGTATTTCTGATATTATTTTTAGAGTACTGAGACTGAAAGTTCGCTAATTTTTTGGAATAAACTTTCGCGAATAGAGGAGTGATAAGATTTCGCGAGAAGAAAAATTAAAAAATTTCGAGAGAAGAGGAGAACAGGAAAATGAGAAATTTAAGCATAGATGTATTTGTAGATGTTATATTTAGTCTTAATTCTTCCCTAATTCTCCACATCCCCTCGACCATAGGGTTTTAAAGAATAGTTTAAAAAAAATATATACTTTTTATACAAGAACTGACTTTCGCGAATGATTATTACAGTTTTCGTGGGAAGAGACTTTCGAGAATTGATCGAATGAAGTCAAATATTTCAATGGAATAAACTTTCGCGAATAGAAGTTTTCACGGGTGTGAACTTTCGCGAATATGGCGAAAGTCTCTTCCATTCAAGTTAGTAGAAACTTTCGTGAGGGAAAACAAATCGCAAAAAATTCGGGATAAACTTTCGCGAATAGATACTTTAAAAATATTTCGTGAGAATATTTCGCGAATTTCGAAAAGATAATTGTAGAGAACGCATAACGGTTGTCTGGCAGCAAAATTAATTGGTTTAGGAAGTGTATTTTTCCGTTTTTTGTGAGGTGCGAATCTAAAAATTTCTCACTCGGCGCCAATTACCAACCCCTCTCGGAACAACAGATTCGTTCCGCGTCGGCGCCAAGGTCGTGTGGAAAAGTGTAAAATAACAAATAAATTATTCATGTATTACTTGTGTCATTGATGAACTAAATTCGGGGTAATAATTTGAAGGACCCGACCGGGTTGAGTCAGGGAATATCAGGGTAAGGTGTTATTTTTTGTGGAAATATATCAGGAACGCACTCCCGTAGAAAATTCGAAATTACATTTGTTAACCTTAAACGTATGTTGGACTACAAATATCTTTACTTGTACGTTTTTTTTGTTTTTTTTATTAAGGTGTTAGATGTTGTGTAATGAAAAAGTAAGTTACATAAACGACGTTAGCTAACGTCTATCATAATAAAAACATATAATACTAAGGTCTGCCCTTCTTGTGTTTCTATTCTATTATCTGTCTCGAGGGACTACTGGACACGGTAAGGAAAGTTTTTATTAGTCCAACATACGTTTTTAGAAATATAATTTCAGATTTTCTACCGGAGCTCGTTCAGGGAATTTCTTATTTCATTTTGGGCGGTAACTCTTTGCAACAAATGCTTATGTCAAAGAAAGTCACACGCAGCAAAGTTTTTGGTGTCATGATTCTGCAAGCAAAATACACTACCTTTATTATTATTGGTTCTTAATTTCGCGGAAGAATTGGTTGCGGAACAAATACTTTGTTCCTAGAATCCGCAAAAATTTGTCAAGCAGGTTTTGGATTCGATTTTTTTTATGTTTCTGAAATTTACGCATGCTTTGTGCAAACACACTTGGTTGATGAATTTCCCGGATTCGCAAAAATAAATGCTACAAAATCCAATTTTCGGCTTATCCGCAAAAAGTAATACCTTATCGGCCTGTATCGGTAAAACTGCGTCGGTTCAAATTTTTCTCACATAACGAAAATTTCGGCACTTTGTACCGAATAATTATTGACCCTTTTGGTCGTGCACTTCTGTTCTCCCGATCGTTTATTTTGCTCCTGATCGTCTTTTAGTTTTTGAACTGTTATACTAAACAGTTTAAAATAGAAAATATTAAATGGAAACGGAATCACAAGAGCAAATGATAGCATGATGATAGATACTCAATCCGTACCCAGTGTAAGGTAACTGGCAAGGACTCCACAAAGGGAAAAAAAACAGAAATGGTATAAATTTTCTTCACCTGCCGAAACTTTCGTCACTTTGTACCGACGAAGTTTTTACGGTACTTGCAAATAAAGTTTTTTTTGAGAACCTTTATATCCGCAAAGGATTATTTTTTCCCATAAAACCTAAATAGGAATTCTTATGTCACTCTACCTGAACGAATCGTAAAATTGAAAATTAGTTTTGCTTTCCATGATTTGCTGCCTGGCTTTATTATTTACCTTGCCTATGCAGTCGATATGAACACTCAAATGAAGTGGGTACAGAAAGCCACGTCGGTCATTCCTTAGATCGTACTACTGTTATGAGCAAAAATGAAAGACACATACGAAGATACGCCGTAAAAAATACTTACCTAACTTAAAAAATAAAAGAGTTTTCTGTATCAAGAAAAAAATGAAAAAATAATGTACAAGCAGCAAACCCTCAAATGCCACCGATAAATAGATGTTTGAGTTTTAAATGAATGGGTAAATAAATAGAGATAAAACAATCTGTCCTAAAACAGATAATGTATAAAATAGTGGAAAGTGTAAAACATCGATAAACAATTTGCTGGCTTATATCTGACAAATAAAGAAACATTTGCTAAATCTTCAATATTAAATACAGTAACTGCTCTCTCGCAGGATAAGAAATATGAAGAAATTGACCTTTCTTCATACAGTTTTCTTGGACAAGTTTAATCTTCCCAAGTAAGAAACAGACAAAACACAATCAGAAGCGATTTATATCATGTCAAAAAATTAAAAATAACTTTCAAGACAATACTGAAATATAGTTATTACAAAGTTCATAAAACATAAGAAATATATGTTGTGTTTCTAGTTGCATCTTAATTTCACAATGGAGTGAAAAAGTATACACTCATCATTTTTTATAAGCAGGGAAAAAAAAATTCAACCTCAGTTATGCTTAAAACAAAATTATTGTTCTAGCCTAATTTAGAGCTAAGCGTGTTATGTTTGTGATATCATTGGAGTATGTGCCAGAGATGGACGAAAGTTAATTTAATTTTTTTTGCAGGTTGATCTGGGAAACTGATTTGGCACTCTGCTTAATCGAAAAAGTATAATCTATAGCTTATCAGTCCCTTGTTACTGCACGTTTACAGGATTTTGATGATACTATATTTCAAAGACTTTTAACTTCTTACAGTTTCAACTTATACAGGCACTACATTTCAGGATGTCAGGTATCCTTCTCTTGTGCTTAAAGAATAGAGCCTTTTGAGCCTAATTATGCTTATAAACGGCATGCTTATAAAAAATAATAAGTGTAGTACAAAAAAACCACTCTTTAGTGAAAATGACGCAAGTAAAATAGACGCAAGATAGTAAGACATATAAATTTGTAATACCAAGCGATGTGGCACTATTAAAGCAAACATTGTTTTTGTCTGCCTTACAAAATAATAAATACTGAAGTGTCTATTGAGTTTCTTCATAAAATTTGAACATTGGGAATTCAATAATTTTGTAAGAATACAATTTATTTCATGAAATCGCACAGAGAAATATAAGTGCAGATGTGTTCACATTATCTGTAGAACCATCCTCAATTTTAACTTTCTTGAAATATATTTCAGTTTAGTTTTTCGATTCCAGTTTTAGTAAACTCAGTGTATGTGAATGTTTCAAGTGTTAGTTTCTTCGCAGTAAGAAATGCCAGCAAATTTAATTTTGTATCTGCAATGCTCAGTTTTGTGTCTTCGTGAAAAACTTTTTCTTGTTGAAAAGGTATTATTTACATGTGTGTTTTACACGACCGAAGGTTAGTTTTGATGCAAATTTGATGCAAAATGTTTTTATGTGCAGTTGCGGAAAGAAGTTTTAGAAAAGGGTTGTTTTAGTTCCAATAATCCTCACTATAGAAACTATTTTTAGATAACGGTTGTTGTGGAATAGGTTTAGAACTCCAGCTATCACCTCCGGCCAACCTCTTACCACCTTGTGCACCCATGTAATCTGCTTTTCGTTTGGGTGCACCTCTACCAGCAAAACCACCTCTACTAGCAAAACCACCTCTACCTCGGAATCCACCGTTATGTGGCATTGGTCGTATACCCATGCCTCTAGAAGGTGGGCCAGCTCCTCTTCCCCTCATTCGAGGTCCTAAGCCTAAGCCTCGTGGACTACCTCTCATTGGCATTCCTCGAGGCGGTCCTCGCATACCAACTCTAGACGGTGGAGCAGCATAGAAATCATCGTAGTACATATCATCATACCCACCATAACCGCCATAGTCGCCACCATACCGATCTTCATAATCATCGTATCTTGTATATAAATCAGTTTGTCTCATCATGTTACCACCCCTAGCACCACCTCGTGAAGTACCTCTACCACGCTCTTCTTTCCTGTTTTTATTTAAAGCACCAAAGCCCGACATCCCTCTACGTTGTTCTTTCTTGTCAACTTGTGGCTTTGCCAGTGATACTTCAATTTTCATATCATCTAACTCCTGGCTATCTAGTTCTTCTATTGCCCGCACAGCATCGTCACGATTAACAAAGTGAACAAAGGCATAGTCTTTGATCTTTTTAACTTTTTCAATAGCTCCATACTGCTTAAACAGTTCGTTAAGTTTTGTTTCGTCAATAGCAGGTGACAAGTTACGGACATATACAACTTTGACCTACAGAGAAAAGAAATGTTTCAAAATAAGAGAACTTCTTCTTTCTTTAATTTAACAGTTAATTCTGTGAGTCCAAAAAAATTGCATTTCACGAACATTAATTTTCGTGAATGACGTATGGGAAATATTTCACGAACATTAAATTTCAGGAATCTTTTGAGTTTGACCAAAAAATGACATTGGTAAAGAAAATGAAGTAAAAAAACCATTCATCTCAACAAAGACATACTAGATCTCAAGCACGAAGAATATCATTTCTACTCCTTAGTAAAAAATAGAAGAACATTTTCACGAACATTTAATTTCGCGAATTGAGCCAAAATTCGCAAATATTAATGATCACGAAAAATTACTGTATTAACAAACAAATAAATGAATAACTTTTTCTGCATGCAGAAGTTTCTAATTTATCCAATTTGAGAAAGTTCTTGCTTGCGAAATGCAAATATTTCGTGAATTTTTGAGCATGGGAAATTTTCTGCTCCTAAAGTAAATTCTTTCCATCAAAACCTGTTTCTTACTCCTTTCGTTCATCGAATCTGGTGTCATTGCCAACAGCACAAACTGTAAGATATTTTTGTAGCTGTATTTTGTGGAATGGACTCTCAGTTATTGTCAAGAACGCTTCCAGCCAAAAAACCCAACCACCCCCGCAAGTAATAGAGTTAAGAAAAAACAACTAAGTATTTACAAATAATTTAAACTATAGTTTCATCAGATATTAAATTACAAAATGAACAATATAGGACAATTCTCGAGACTATATCTTTAGGAGGCGTCTCAGACATACACTTTTAGAAATTCGGTTCATAAATATCAATTTTCATCTCAGATGAAGTGTGATATTGCATACTTGGCACAATAACACTTCATCTGAGGTGAAAATGAAGTGATTTGCGAAACAAATTAAAGAAAATTTTCAGACAATTTTCTTACCTTAGACATGACATCCTCATCCGGTTCATATACAGGATCTGCCCAATCTACTGTAGGGCTGATGTTGCCAAATACTTTTATTTTTCCACTACCTAATCTACGCCTGGCTGTTGAAGCATCTTTGTGAGAATTGAATTCCAAAAACGCAAAACCACGATTCTTTGTTTTATCTTCAGCTGAAGTATAAACTATGACATCATACAAGTTCTCAACTTTAGATTGAAATTCTTCCAATATTTGTTTTTTAGTTTTAGATTTAGGCATTGAACCAACAAACAGTCGATTATTAGATTGTGAAAGACAAACTCCAAGTATTTTACCAGGCCGAACCTCTTTTTTCTCCATTCCTTTTACAGCAGCCTGTGCTGCTTCTTTGGTATTGAAAGTACAAAATGCATAACCCTTATTTAGTCCGCTTACATGATCCATCATTATACGTAAGTCATACAAAGGACCAAATTCTTCTAGGATTGGAACAATTTCATCTTCGTACATATCACGTGGTAACTTCCCAAGAAACACTTGTGAGCAAAATTTCTAAAACAGAGAAACAACTGTTAAACTTCTTTCTTTTGAGAGTAAAAACTTTTGTGAGTATAAACTTTCAACAAAACTGAAGTGATTATAATTGTTATCAACCAGGGTTTTTTCAGGATTTTTAGCTGCCACCGTTTTTGTGAATGAAGATTGAGTTAAAGGCTCTAAAAAAAAAATTTCTAAAATTTTCTTAGAATCTTCGCATCAAAATACCGGCGATTTCTTGCCGTTCGGCTTTCCCTATTAACATAACGTTATATATGGACTCTGCTCTGTTAAAGTTACCTTAAATACTAATAATCTTGGAAATTAACCAACCAACACTCTCTTTTATGATTTTACCATATAATTTTTTTTTTATTTCCTAAGATTGAGTTTAAAACTCAATCTGAAGATTGAGTTTTTGCCACCGTTATACGGTGGCAAAAAATCGCTGAAAAAAACCCTGTCAACGGATGCCATCTTTATTAACCACCATCCGTTAATGCTCATTGATGTCTATATAACGGTAGTGTAAATCATATTTCTGCATGTTTTATGCAGTGCCACGTTATTCTTCCATAAAGTTGCAAAAAAAAATTGGTCGCAAAAAGAGTTAAGTTTCCCGAGCGATCTTACTGGTCGCGATAATTAGGGTGGTTATGGAAAATCGTTTACTACCATAATTATCATGACCGGCCAAAAGTGCATTTTGTTTCTGATAATACCCTCCTCCCATGTACCGAGTTTCAATGTCTAAATTCAACTGCAACCATAGTTGCTATAAATAGCTTATTACGTCATTAATAACGTGTTAAAAACCCGTGCTCGGCATGCTTAGGATCATGTCTGAAAAGCTGTTCCTCGGGTTAACCCATACCATGTGAGGGAAATTGGGTAG
>JAUCNQ010126458.1:0-27989 GCA_032352715.1 Bougainvillia muscus | reverse complement strand
AGCAAGACCAAACAACTGCTTGCGACAGCCATGTTTTCAGAGAAATCATGCGAGAATCTGCGAAAAATCTGAGGAACGTTCTAGCCTTATACTGCATCCCTAATTCAGTCCGGGAGAACCAAATCCTGCAAAAACCTTCTAAATCCTGCAACATTTGGCCTGATTCCAAGCAGTTTGCAGGCTCTAGATTTTGGCTGTGAATCTCGCTGTTTTGATCACGTGACATGGAACGGGACTGGACTAGTTCTTCGTCGCCGCAAAGAGTTAGGATTTTTTGCGATTCGTGATATGCACATCAAGCCGTGACGAATCGGTTAAGATAAAGGTTTGATTATGACGCAGAAAGCCTTGAATATAAGATCGGACGTCAATCAAGCCACCGAATCAGACCTCGTTCTCAGAAAATACCAGATAACAGGCGATCCTGTAAAGAGTTCGAAGATATGTCTCCGCAGTTATTTTCCTTCCCTTCCCTTCCGTAACCTGCAGACAGTGCAGTACGAATATCGGGGTAATGTGCAGAAAATAGATTGAGAAGAATCAACTGTTGTAACCTCTTTTATAAATGGGTAATACTTTCATTATCTAGAGGGAAGGGTAGCTCAAGTACGTAGCATGTTCAAGGTAATTTGCTTGTTGTTGCATTGTATTCAATAGGTCTATTTTTTACATTTAGATCTTGCTAGAGTGAACAATACTTGTGTTTTGATTCATTGTCAAGGTGGTGTTAGCCGTTCTCCTACAGTAACAATTGCATATCTTATGCATCTAAACAAACAGCCATTAACTGAAGCTTATGATTTTGTTAAACGTAAAAGACCATGTATAGCTCCGAATTTAAATTTCATGGGTCAATTGCTAGACATGGAACAAAAACATGGAAAGAATGATTTAGAAACTACTCGAAGTGAACTTATGAAGAAGCTTTCTTTTCATTCCGCTAGAGATTTCTTAGACCAGCATTCTTGACTTAATCTGATGTAAGTTGGTTGTGAAATCTTCAGTTTATTCACACTTATCGTCTTGGTGTCGTCTAAAAACAAATCTTTTGATATATCTCATTAGACGTGTCATTTGTACATACAATGCATGTACAAGGGCACCTCTTCTGAATAAAAGTTGATGGAAATGAACAGGATTTGCAGAGCGAACTTATTGAGACGAACTCTGACCACCTGGTTAAATAAAAAAACAAAAATCTGAACCACCATCTGACCACCTCTTTGAATGGTTTTGGTAAAATCGCATGAAATTGTTTTTCGACGTTAGTCAGTAAGTAGAGTTCTTGAATGAGGTCATAAACATAATATGATAAGGTTTATAGAAGTAATTTAGTGTATCGAGAAGGTTTCGTGTCAGGAAAAATGATGCGGAAATGTTTGTCCAAAGGTCTAGCTGCATTCATTATAAATGGACAAGGTCATATCATGTCAAGCTTCTCTTATTTAAAAAGATGATGATTCTGCCCTGACATTTCATGGAAGATGCATATCTCAGGAAAGACTCTTCTCCTGAGGCCAAATTGGCATGATGATTTTTGAAGGAATTTATTGTGTTTCGGACATTTTTTCGACTTCTGTTATTACAATACATAACTTTCTACTTAATAACATGACTATCCCCGATTACGTAATATAATAGCGTTTTTATTCGAATTTTGATTTAAGATTTCTTGCGCATCTAAACGAATTTTCATCTACTGAAGCCTTATGATTCATATATTTAATTTTTGAATTACGCTGAGTTTCAATTTAAAATGTCTATGACGCAAAATCATGACAGAGTGATGTGTAAGGGACAGAAAATTCGTATCGCAATTTGTACCATTTTGATCACAATAAGAAGTGTCTTTGTGGCTACTAAGTATGCACGAAGACACTGCTTCTGTATGGAAATTTATAAGAATTCCCTAATTGAGTTTTACGAACATCGCCTTCTATTTCTTTTGGCTAAGAGGTTTGTTCGACGTATTATTTTGGAGGTCGTCCATAAAGTAACTTTTAATGACCATTATTTTAGCTCTGAACCAATTAATTTCATACATTTTTATAAATGTTTGGACCCACGAAAGCATTTTGGAAACAAGCACAGAATCATGGCGAGTTTAATTAAACTCTTACCGCCCGACCATTTCCCCATGAGTTCTTCCTTTTTTTTAATAAATTTCAATAAATCTGTGGGTTTAGAATAATTAATATGCTTGTGTTTTTCTATACAACTTACAGAGAGTTGACACACCCAACCCAAGTAATTTATTATAGGGGAACATTCAGGGTTTTTTTAGTTGTCCTAGAGCGGGAGGAAAAAGGGTTAAAATGTTTTCATTTGTAGAGTTGAAGAAAGAAAAAATATTTTGTTAATATGTATTATATGTACAGCTATGTAAATATATTCATTCATTAGGGTGCTTCTCAATGTAAAGTCAAGCAAGTCCGCAAAAACAAAAACAATGTCATAATATGTTTTTTTTGACGTTACCCCATGTCCAAAATTGGTGGTGGACTTATTAAGGCTCGTCTCAAAAATTCGCTTTAATTCGCTTCACAAATCGCTTCATTTTCACCTCAGATGAAGTGTTGTTAGGCACAATAACACTTCATCTGAGATGAAATTTATAAGGAATAAATCGGATTTATAAAGCGAATTTTTAAGACGAACCCTTAGACTTTTGATTCAGAATAAAATGAATCCTTTACTTATTATAGTGCTTCTATGAATTGAAACACAGTTCTTTAAAGTAGTTGGTTCTTGTGTTTCGTATGCAGTGGAAAAAACATTAATCACTAAAGTAAACCTCTTCACTATTCAGTACCGATCTTAATTTTCAGGCCTTTTGTTGTGTGTACATTTCAGATAAACATTTGGTTGAGGAAAGTGGTTTTGCACAGGTGAATCATAACAAACATTTGTTGACTATCGCTAATTAAAATGTTATCCAATAGAGCAATCTGCAATTATCTGTTGTCAAAGACGGATAACTGCAAGTTGTTCAATTAGATGACATTATATTTCACACATAACCCTCATCAAAACTTAGTTTATCTGGTATCAAATATGTACTCAGACAAGCCTCCCTCATTTTAACGCCCCCTCTAATAGACGCCTCCCAACAAAAAGAGGCCACTATTAGGAAAATCTTATGTAAGTGTAGGGTGTAGACATCAATTAGATAAAGCTAAAAGAAGCAGTAGCTATTGTAATTTATGAAAATCCTTTCAGTTAATAAGTGTTATAAACATTTTAAGTTCAAGTGTTATAAACATTTTACGTCTTTTTGCAAGTTCCTTATCGAGCATTCTGCAGAATTTTTTTCTAAATCTTTGTTTTGTTAAAATGTTTATAAACCCCTCCCTCTTTTAGACGCCTTCCTCCAATGAACGCCCCCTTTAAATCTTCGAAATTTAATTAACGTATGTTATTTTATGTTGTGGCCAGTGTGGTACATCTTGTTTTCAAGACACTAACGTCAGTGTGTTTATCAAGCCTTCGGGAACAACCTTCACAGGTATTAATTTTACGAATTATTTTTTGTTGTTAAGTTTTTCACCCCCTTATCACATGCTAATTATGTACAAAGACACTTCTTCTGCATGAAAATTGCTACGAATTTCCATTTGAATTTGTGGATTTCTGCATAATATTGAAATCATTGAATCAAACGCGAAAAGGAATTAAGGTATCTTTACTAGCAAAATATAACTGCTTGCACGTATGTTTTTTCCCCGTTGAGGTAGGATTTTTTCCGGTTAAGGACCATTCATTGTTGTTCTGATCGTACTAGTTTCAATTTGAACTTTAAAGCAATATGCCCGACAAAAGTGAACTAATAATTATTAGCACATGCAGCATAGGCAGTATATGTTATAGTATGTGTGGCAATTTTTTTTGACGCCACGAATTAACTTATCACATTAATTTTGCCTGATTCAGTTAATAGTTAGCAATCATCAAATAAACAAACGGTAATAGAAACGGATCCAGCCTTAGTCAGCAACACGAGGAAAAGCTAAACGTTTTAATTCTTAATAGCTTTCTGTATGACTACGGGTCTTAAGTGAACCATCATCATACACAAAGCTATTAGAATTTGAATCCCCATTTCATTGCTGTTACTAGGTAAAAACATGTTCTGAATTCGCCTCTGAACAGGAAGGAACGTCAGCAATGCGTATTATTCATTTGGAATTCGTTTTAATTAAAACTGATTTTATTTCATACTTCTAGCAAAAATAAATAAAACACAAAAGATGCTTTGCATCTCAAATTAATTGACCTAAGGAAGGAGCGTCAACAAAAAGACAGTGTTGCAAATCGTTGTTTTTCACCCAAAGAAGAGAAATGGTATATAAAGACCATTTAACTAAGATGAAATATACGATTTAAAACATAGCATGCAGGCGTTCAAGAAAATGGTATAATCCCAGAAATTCAAAAAATATAGAACAAAAGTCTGTAAACAAACTCGAACCCAACGGCGCTGCGTTCGAGGTTGATCTGTATATAGATACGATAAAATACCTTGTTTCTTTGTCGAATAAAAGAAATTTGAAAAAACAAAAAAAAACATTAGTCAGTATGAGAACACTGATACTTGTTTCCGAATTCCTACACATCCGCTAATTATAATACTGCTTAACTCTAACTTTCAGGTCTATAGAGTTTACCTTCTGTTAGTTAATTCGAATGCTGCTTAATTAAGTGATTCACTACATAATTCAGACAAAATGTTCCTATAAAAATAATGTATCCGACTGCACATCGGAGTTTGCCCATCAAAAGGAGAAAGAAATGCTAAATGCCTAGAGAAAAAAATAGACCTCGAACCCAGGGCATTTTGTATACGTATCGACTAAGATCGATAATGGAAAAGAATGTTTCATATTTTATTTTTGAGTCACAATGGATCGTGTTGATCGATAAATATTTCCACGCGTATCATATACGGTAATTTTTCTCTAAGTTTTTACGATCCGTTCTACTTTATTATTAGGACTATGACAAGATAATAAGGTTTCATTTGCTTTTTTCATCTCAGCCTGAGGTATTGATACATTTTAAAACAATTTCATCTACGCAATGTAATTCATCTAAACATTTTCCTAAGTAGCATACTTTTTCACATTTCTTTACTGTGACTTCTTCACAGTTCGTTGGTACTGAACCTCCAAAGTAACCAAATCGTGGCATCTTGGAGCATTGACATTCATGGATACAATGTTTTCCTCGTATAACAATCAAGTTGGTATCTTCTGCAGTTGGATTACTTTTCTTTTCTGTAGTGGATGTTTTGTCTTCAAAATCCAATTCTACGTTATTTCCATACATACCGTAATCACATTTCTTTGGGCAAGCACGATTTTGACAAAAGTAGGTTATTTTTTTCCACCAGCCTTCGTCATTACTACGTTGTACACGTTCTTCTACATCCAGTGGAAGTTGATGTGTTTGTTGTAAATAGCAGAGGATAAGAAATGAGCAGATATAAATGATATTTATTTTTTGACTATTTTCCATAATGATTTTTATAATAAAATCTTAGTTGTAATTTTATTAATAGTTATTCTTTTTTTTTTATCTTTTCTTCCTTTTTGAATAGTCTTCTGTAGCAACTGGCTATTTATAAGAACCTCAACATCTCTCCTCCCAATCAATTAGGTAAGGAAGCATCCCTCGTTTTAAGGAGGAGTAATCGTATGGAGGAGTTTTGAGAGTGCATTTGAGAGTATTGATTGCTGTAAAGCCTCCACAAATTGTTCTCCTCCACGGACAATCTTTTGTATGTGGTGGAAGTGCCCGAAACAGCATATGTTCCTGAGCAAATATTGATCCATAATATCTTACTGTCGATACAATAGTGTTTGAGGATCACATTTGGTCATTTAATTAACTTTTATTGTACCTAAATTTTTAGTTACACAGCAATTGTTAGAAAGAACAGTATTTTCCCATATTGTCACCTTTCTCGTGTTTAAACTTTCTTTCCTCGTTAAACTTCCATCGGAACAAAACAATGATATTCTCACGAGAAATATCCGACAGCACTCTCGGTGGGAAAACAAATTCCTAATATGGTCAAATTAAAGAGACGGACATGACGTTAAACAAGATTATCGGATTTCAATATTATTTGGGAGGCGTTGCTTCCCAGACTTTCAAACACTATGTTTTTGAAGATATATTTCAAAACAAAACATTCTTAAGACATTTCATCCTTTGACCCAGGGAAATGAACGATTTCCTTGTTTGACCGTAAGTAAACACTTAGTAGAAAGTATTAGACAAAATACCTATATTGAATAACACCGAGTGAGTGAGTGAGTTATTGAGTGAGGTGGTTAAGTTGAAGGCCCTGAAGTATTTAATGCTCTTCTGAGCGCGACACGAACCACTAAAGGGTTGGTTCTTTCCCCTGCAAACCTGTGCAAAGATTTCATCGTAGCATCAAAACCGTGGTCATCTTGTGTAAACTACTGCTAGTTTAGCTTGGACGGTTTGTTTTGATACACAGCATCTCCGTCTTCATTTTATGCTAAAAATAAGTTGATACCTCTCTGTTGGAGTTTGAGAGCCATTGATTTTCCGTTTTATCTTAGCCCCGAATAGGTTTGCATCGCTCTATAAACATGCGTGAAATATAGCCTACCTTTAGACCGCTTCGCTGAAGTTCACCCAAGCAAAGTGCAACGAAAGTGGTCTATCGTCATATGGATATGACTCTGATTGAAAGCATAAAAAATCAGAAATTAGTAAATATACACAGGGCAAGCAACAAGTTCAGTAAATCAAGACAACAGCTTTCTGGGACATGATCCAAAAGTTTTATATGCTTCTTAAAGCTAAACTCTGCGATTGTTAAAATGCAAGCATTTTCTAGTTAAATTTTTGCTTGCAAACAGTCACTGGCTTACGCTTCGCAACCCTTAATTACTGGTATTTCAGAAAAGCTAATTTTTAAATAGTAATCCTCAGCACCAACCTCGTTCTCAGGGTCTCTCCGCTATATTTTTTTTTACTGACGGGTTTGTCAAGAAATATAAATTACGGAGTGTCCCTGGGAACGAGATTGTCAGAATACCTCTTTTTGACAGGCAGCTTTTATATTGTCTTAGAACAGCTCCGTTTTACAGGAGAAACGGATGGAAGGCTTTATTTCCAGGAAGAAACACGATAAGAATTTTTCTCTCATTGGTAATTTGTGGTTTAGGTAGAGCATTTGGATACAGGCATTTTAAATTTCTTAATAAAATTATTTCTATGTCATGTGTGGGATGTTTAGTGGGTGGAATCTTACATTACAACACATCAACTTTCCAGAGTGTGAAGCTATCAGCAGGGTTCCAAACGACAAACTTTCCTTAAACTGTTCGACGGTGTCCAGTAAGACTGCCATATAACTTCCGGCCCAAGGAATGAACATAAGAACAAATACTACAGTTAACGATAATCGCGTCTTGAGAATCAATTTTATATTTACAAATTAGACAACACCCTTATGTCTCAGAATCCACTGAAAGGTCACAAAGTAGAGTAGTTGGTAAGGAACTTAAATTTAAAATCCCATCGTTACCGTAAGATGTATCAGAACGATTACCATTTTATTTAAAAACTTGAACCTAGCCTCGTTCAAGGTCCTTGCCTCGTTAAAGTGTCTAGTGTGAACCACTGTGGAATCAATGGGAAGACACCTAACTTGTCAACTGCTTGGTATGGTGTGGTAACTACTTTACTTATGTTACATCAGGAAAATTAGAACAACTGGAAAACTTTTAATATCGATTATGTAGCAAATAGAACGATCTCATAAATTCGCTGTATGAAATATTTTATTCAGAGGAAGTGTCTTTGTGCATACTTCATTTAGATGAACATGAAAGGGTTTGCGAAATAAATTAAAGCGAATCGTATTCATATATATTACCCTTCTTCGCAGGTGTCTGTCTGCCCCTGGATTCGACCGCGATAGGATTGATCAAGGCTTTTCTGTATCCATCTATGATATGCGCAACGGTTAACAACACCACAGGCATTGTCTATGATATAATTTAGAATCAAAGGTTCAGAGTTCAACTAGTAGGAATTCGTAATAGTGTCTATATGTCTGATGTATATGAATTCTTCCATTCAGGTTATACATGAAATAAATACAAACGAATGTTATCAGCGGCACATTTATTGATTATTTGAACACAGAAATTAATGATTCCTGTCAACATTGAAAACTTCATCAATCCGAAACAACCGAATCAGTGGTTTTGTCCATATCACTAAAAAACAAAACATAGTAAATCAAATGCAGTCACTCATCGACTTTTAACAGACCTACCACGGCATGAAAATTAATGTTATTCTTTAATGATTTTATCAAACAACCTGTTGAAATCTGGAGTATATCTTGACATTTCTAAAGGTTATCTCATAAAATCGTTACATAACTTTTCATGCTGTGTGCAAACCGAGCACCGTGGGAAATACAAACAACTCCTTTTACTAAGGGTTTGTCTCAAAAATTCGCTTTAATTCGCTTCACAAATCGCTTTATTTTCACCTCAGATGAAGTGTTATTGTGCATACAAAGTATGAACAATAGCACTTCATCTGAGATGGAAATTGACAGGAATGAAGCGAATTTATAAAGCAAATTTTTGAGACGGTTCCTAAAACAAACTTAATTAATTAACGACGAGAGAGATCCACCTTACTATGCCTGGAGGGAATTTATGCTAGAATCGTAAACATAAGTGGTAAAGCGGCTTCTGGTTTTCAACACTAGGGGTGCCCAGGTATTTATGGAACTGTTTTACATAAACAAATTAGCTTAACCTTTTAATACCCGATGGTAACAAAATGGTCACACATACTTGAACAATCCTGCAGCTTGATGGACATCAGGCGTTAACGGGTTAACTCTTATTTTCTAGATTAGTCTCTTGATGTGGAAAATCGATTTTTTTTTTATATAAAGCTATACATACCTTTTTATAGCGGATTTTTGAAGTATATTGAAGTCGATACTAGATTGAGGTAGAAAAGAAAATCATTAAAAGGGAATTGGAAAAAATTCGCATCGCAAACGGAACATTTTCATCACTGTGCACACTTAGCGTGCACAACTAATTTCACACAAAAAAAATATTAAAAAAGCATTGAACTAAACGCACAGTGTACGTACATCTTTGTTAACAAGAATAAAAACTGGATACAGTCCAATTTTGATATCTCGAACTCTCGTTACAAAGTAACTTCACGCACTTGATCTCTCGAACTCTCTATATCTCGAACTATCTTTCCGGTCTCTTGAGTGTGCGAGATATCGAAAGTCGACTGTAGGTATCGTTTCGGAAACTATATACTCGATTTACCTTAAGGGTATAAACAAGTGCGAGAATAAAATAGTGCGGAATAAATTAGTGCGGAATATATTAGTGCGAATCCAGCTACATTGTTAGGAAGTGTGGAATTTATTAGTGTGATTTCAGAATGTTATTGAAATTTGCAGACTTATGTGTGCATTTACAATATAACTACCGTGAGTTTTCTTAAACCCATTCAAACAAACTTTACAGCTTCCGTTTACTAGACGTTTTCGATATGAAATATAAAAGGACAAATCATTATGAATGTAGCATATAAACACATGAGCGATGGCAATTAATGACATCGCTTTTCTTCTCATATAAATTTCTAGACGAAGAATTACAGTAAATTGTTGGGTATTCTACAAAAATTAGTAAAAACTATTTTTATTTTAAAAGCCCAACCTTGTTATACTATCATGATTCCTCTTCGATCTTTTACTAACGGTCCTTCCACCAGATGACGACAATTTATGTTTTTTAGTTTCCTTCACTGTATCATTCAGTTGCTCTAAAAAAAAAAGAAAAAAGATAAGGCTTCGTCTCAAAATTTCGCTTTAATTCGCTTCACGAAGCGCTTCATTTTCACCCAGATGAAGTGTTACTGTGCATACAAAGTATGCACACTAATAGTTCATCTGGGATGAAAATTGACAGGACTGAAGCGATTTTTTAAAACGGTTCCTAAGGATAGTCTGCAAAAAGTTCTATAATGGAATAAATGTTATCAAATTCTGTAATAATCTCTATGCAAAACCAGCAATAGAAATGTAAATAAAGTAGTTTTCATCATTTCATTAGTACAAATGACACTATCGTTTTTATATTGTTATATTTATGGTTTACCCATGCTTAATGTTCCATATAGGATAACCTATATCTGGCCAAGATTAAAACCTTGCCTTGATTTTTTTTTAAAGTAGTTGCTCATTACAAGGTCCCAAGACCACTACAAGGTAAAGAGCTAGATTTTTACAGAAGAAAGAAAGCGATGGATCTTACACTTAAAGAGTTGGAGGTTGTAATCAGAAGGAAAGCAAGAGTGTGGAAGAGAATTCCAAAGAGGAGAGGTCCGAGAAAAGAAGCTGTCACCGTACAGTTTCTTGGAGCAATAAGGTGTTTAAACAGAGAACTGATAAGACCTGCAGGACAGACGAGTTGAGCGGTGAAATGTTTTCAAAGGAGGAGTAAGTGTAGAGAGATCAGTTGAGCAATGACCATGGAAGTATTTATAGAAAAGAGACAAAGAGGAAACATTTCGACGATGTGCTAATGAATCCAGTTTCAGGCTGTGCCTACTAACTCTCTAATAATTTCAACCAAATCAGAAAAAAGATAACTATATAATAATTTCGAGCAAGTGATCGTACTTTGTAGTGCAGATGCACCAATGTCTATTATTGATGTATTGTGTGTGTCGTTGTCATCTTCTTCGTCATCTTCAACACCTGCAGTCTCTTCAGAAACATCAGTACTTTCCATTGGTTCTATACTTTCTTCAGCTTTGGGGATTACATCTTCCATTGTAGTCGCTTCTTCAACGGCAGTCCCATCAGTCGGTCCTAAAGTGGAAAGAGTTTCCTACAGATTTTCCACTTCTCACTAAGGACTATACTAGAAGGAATAAGTTGATAGGGAAAGCCCACAAGCATCGACATAATAAAAATCACGATGTTTTCATATTTTTATGAAACTTGTACGGAGTTTAAAATCTATTTTATGCTGTCAGAGAACGGGACGACATGGACTTAATCTGAGTTCCCTTTTGAAAAATTAGCAATTTGATTACCAAAAAAGAATATTATCATTTGTATGCAAAGAATAAGCTAAATCACGGTAAAATGAATTATATAATATATCCTAGCGTCCTTGATGCCCTTAAAACACGAAGGGTTTCATCATGTTATGGAAAATACCGAAAGGTTTACCCCTAGAAGAACGTAAATCATTCGATTTATTTTTAACTGTAGTATCATTCCCGCAATTCAGACAAGTAAAAACCTTCACATAGCAACAAACCTTGTTGAACAAATAGCCCTTGTACATATATATAAAACTTTTCGATGAGCTTCTTAGCTATCTTGTTGTTGTTTAATGCCTGGAAAAAATTATGAAACTTGCTAATCACATAGTTTATACAAGGTGGTAACATTTGTTCATCAGTCGTCAATAGACTATGAATTAGGTATCGATAAAGTGGTTGGTGAAGGGAAGGTCTACCACAAGAAGCTGTTCAATAGTATATAAGGAATGTACACATATCTTCTTCAAGACAAAATGTTGCTGTAAACTTAACTATTATGTTTTCTTAGCAGCTGCATAGGTTATGATGAAGAGCATTATTCAAAATATTATTTAAAACTGTCCGGGAGCGGAAGGGCAAGAGCTAAGGGACCGTCCGCAAAATCCATTTTCATTAGAGAAGAGGAGTTTTTGAGCATACTTAGTATGCACAAAAATACTTCTTCTATATAAAAATTGATACGAATTTTAATACGAATTTCGTGGACGGTCCCTAACGATAACAGTGTGTGTGTGTAGTTTCCTACATACCTCTAACATTTTCACGTTGAGTTCAAGCAGGTCATTAATAACGGTAACATTGTTCGAACACAAATGTAACTGGTTCAAAGTCCTGCATAATAATTTCACATCAGCATCTTCTGGATCAGAAAGAATTTCGTTAACCAGTTTCAATGCTATTGAATCGTGAACGTAAAATTCCTATAATAAAGATCGACAAAATGAAGTCAATAAATGTTATCAGAAACTAATGGCATATCATAGTCCAGTTGTTTGACAGTGGATTAAACTCTGATTAGCTTAATCTAGTATTAAATCCGACTTCAACCAATCATAATTGATTTCTAATCAATTCTGATTGGTTAAAGTAAGATTTTATACCAGATTAAGCTAATCCATATTTAATCCAGTTTCGAACAACTGGACCTGCTTGGCAGTATTAGCGGCATAATGCCATCTTTACATCAACGAAACTAATTAATTTTGGAATTAAAGACATCATATTTAGTCAACACAAGGAATTTTTCAAGGAATGAAGAAAATTATTAGTTTATTATCACTTATCACAATAATTTGAGGCTTTCCGGAATAGTTTTGGGCTTTCTTTGTATGACTTGTTGTAGGGGAATTCCCCTGGAGCACACTAAAATGAGATTATAATATGATCATTTTTATGATTAAAAGGTCTGAAGGTCTTCTTTTGCACAGAGGTGGATGCGTGGTATTCGCGTTGAGTGCCGAAATAGTAAATCGGACAAATAAATCGGATGTTAATTATGTACCCGAATTTTGGGAATTTTCGTATATACGCGCCCAATCTTTGCGCGCACGATCGGGCGCGATGATATAATTTGCGTGCACGAAAAATCGGGTACGATAGCAAAATCAATTTTTTTGCATTGACATGAACAGTACTGAAAAAAGTAACGGCCAGTCAAGAAAATACGGATACTTCCATGCACGCAGAATTTTGTGTAGACATAAACGAATCAAAAAAGTAACTTACAAAATCTGGAATAAAAGTCTCTTTGGTGTTGTTATTACTGTTTTGCGCCAAGTTGCGAACATCTGTGAGTTGTAATAAAAGGTCGATCACATTTGGAATGTTTACTTTATTCAGCGGTGATGATGGAGGAGCATTAAAAAGAGTTTTGATCACCGGAAGAAAACATTCCTCAATCAGAAGTTGGTTATTTCTATGAGGAAATAGAAAATTAAAACCATTAACCCTTTAATGCACGTTGTAAAATGGTCACACATGCTTTAACAATCCTGCAGCATATGCTGCAGGATTGTTGAAGTAAAGGTTAACATTTTTGGACATCGTGTATTAAAGGGTGTAATACAATAGTATATCTAAGTGAAGCAGATGCTGAAGATTGCACCATGGAAGTAATTATATTTTTGTAGTTTTGTAAATGGTAGTAATCAAATTATTACTCGACATAGCGGGCAGAAACAAGTAAATTGTTTGAAAGTTTTAATTTCCCTAGGGAAATTTTATGAAATCAACCTATATGATGCCAACGGTATTTCCCTCATTTTTGAGTTAACTACAGTGACAAAACATTATAGACCAGTATTAATTAATAAGTAGAAATACTGAGTGTCATAATTGGTATATTCCTACCTATTTTCGAAAGCAAATACAGGCAAAAATACCCCCAAACAATGTCTTAATTTAGTATCATCCTCTGTGATTGGATTGTACCAAAGTAGTATAAGTCTTGTCAAAATTTTAGCACTAACAATTCGTCCAGATATCAATAGCTTAGCTAAACCTTCAGCCACGGTTGTCCTCAAATCAGGACTCTAAAAAAGATTAACAATAACATAACATTGGGAAAGCAGAGTGCAAACAATGCGAAATATCCCTAATCAAAACAACATAAAATGCTGCTCTTAAAGAATACTAAAGCATATCAGAGCAAGGAAAGTTGACCGTACAGTCGACTCTCGATATCTCGAACACTCAGAGGAAAAATAGTTCGAGATATCGAGTGCGTCATGTGAGTGCGTAATATGACCAATACGGTCGATTGTTTGAGATCTCGAGCTAACTGTATTGACAAACTTAACTGAAGGATCATATTAAACATAAAATCATCACGAATGCACTTCTACAATGAAGGAAATAATGTTAGTAGATGCAATAACAGTGGACAAACCATGGAATTACAGGACTTTCAGAATCTACACTAAAGTTACAGGACCTATCTGTATGAGACAAAGGATTTATATTTGATACATAAGTCTGGTTGTCAAAGATCATAATCATAGAATGGACATTAAGTTCTTCGGGCATTAGGATCCGTATATCAAATAAAGGGTACCTCACTCTCTAAAAACATGAGTAGGATCCCTAGAACACTCTCAGCAGCGTTGCTTTTTACTGGCACGTCTTCAGGTGGCGTTTCCTCAATTACATCCACATCTTCTTTCGTACCTTCTTCATTTGTTAACGTGTTATCTAGACAATATAGGCGTACAATAAACAAAAACTATTGCAAGAACATTTTATTGGCAATCGGAAACACCCAAACACACACTCTGTTACAACAAGAAACGCAAAGAAACAATGATAATGAACAAGGTTTCAACATATCTCTGTTGCAAAGTTTAAACTGCTAAAACCTGAAGCAGACGATGTAAGCTTGGCTACTTGATTTACTTTTGAATGAGGATGGGTGACTTGCTAAGAAAAAAACATCTTCTGTATAATAAGGCTTTTCTGATGTTTCCTGAGATAAAAAATGAAACTCATATCTAAACTACGATGCCATCCACATCTGATCTAACAAATTCTTCTAATCAAAAACAGACAGATACCCCTTTCTTCAACAGTATCTTCATTATTTTCAATATCAAAAGCTTGTAGACCATAAATCAAGAACAAGTCAAAGATTACTTGTACAGCAGAGATTTGAAGAAGCTCTTGATCAACTTGCGCAACCTAAAAGTAACACAACATGTGAATAGAACAAATTATTTAGTTGCAATGTTAACGTTTAGACATGATCCTTGGCCTTACAGTAATAATTACTATTTTATTATAAACATAAATTAATGCAGTTAGGGAAATGAAAAAACAAAGATTAACCACCAGGTTACAATTTACAAAAGGAATCTGTAACCTGGCTTTGCTTTAAACTGTCCAATTTCTCCTTGCTTAACAGATTTTCCATTTTTAAAGTTAGTGACTGAATTTCATCACCAAACTTTGAGCTAAATAGTTTTTAAAGACGGCATGCTTCCAGCAAAAAAACTTGACACAAACTGAAATTCCAAAACAATAATATCCGATAGTGTAATGGCCAAGGGACCGAAGGATTTGTTCGAGATACAGTCATATTCGAGATATCGAGAGTCGACTGTACGATGATATGGATAACGTTGGGAGAACTTTACTGACCTCTAATTTAGAAGTCAGTAAATAATTACCAGACGTAGTTATGAATTAAAATTATAAAATAATTTTTTAACCTGCAAAAACAAGACAAGATGCTGGCAAGCAAACTCCTTATTAAGTAAAGATAAGTGGCCAAGACACTTGACTGCTTCATTACGAATAAACGGGTCTTCATTTTTAACACCTTCAAATATCTAAAATAAATGTGAGAAATTATTTAGTTCCGTTTGCTTTTGGGTGATGTTCATAAATAGTCGGAGAAGATGTTAGTCTGTCTATCTTTTAAATTGAAAGAAAATCATAATTGTTCACAAAGGCAGAATGGTCATTTAATACACAAAATACACAAAAACCTTAGACATCTAAATTAGGCAAGGAAACAGAGTTCAAATAATTATTATACATTATGTAGTATGCAAGCCCTATTCTAGCCATTTAAAGGATTTGGCAATCGGACAATGCTTATGAAATAACAATAAAGACTAACCCTTTCATGTAAAAAAAGATTCCTAAAATATCTAGTTTCTAAAGGTGCATAGAAATTGAAGACGTCAAGGCCTGACCGAAAATAAACACTGTGTTTTTCTTGTTTTTCTTTCTTCTAAATCCTTCCCATAAAAGTACATGCCGTCTGTTGGGGTTTAGATTTTAGATTAATTAGAGCTGTTAAAGAAAACAAAATAATGAGATGTAGTGAGGATCAACTAAAAATACCACTGTATAGTAATTACCAATTCATCTTTTAGTGACATCAACGTCGCATTCATTCCTTTTTGCTTGGTTTTACTCAGCATAGCGGTAGCAACAGTAAGACTTCTTAACATTGTTTCCGGATCATCCTAAACAATTGATATAAATACTCTTGAAGTTGTAATGTTAAAAGTAAAAAGGATACCACAAGGGATTTTTAAAAAAAATCCGGAAATTTTCGAGAGTAAAGAGAGCCCCAGCAGAGCGGAGAGTTTTTAAGTGATAATCTACGCTGGAGAGAGTGTTTAACCCGTATAACTGAGCAACTAGCGTTCCACGGGCTTGAAATCGAATCATTTTCACCCCAAGACATTCTTTGAAAATCAAAGCATTTCCTTTGCCATTTTTGAAAACAAAAAATCCGAAATTCCGGAAATATCCGGAAAAGTGGCCTCCTTGGTTATAAAAACTTTGAAAAAGGTGCTTTTCTACCATCTATATACATCTATATACAACAAAAATAAAACGATATTTGGAATCTTTCAAATTCAAATCGATAGAGGTCTGCCTCAGGATTGCACCTTTAAGTAACAAGGAAGGAAATATCATCAACATCTTTTTACTCTCCATCATTCAAGCACATAATTACTACAAATTTCCCTCTTTGACAGCTGGGTTAGTAATGGTAATCCTAAAAAGAAATACCCTGTCAACACGTTTCAAATGTTGTTCTTCAGTTTTACTTTTCTCAACAATAAGATGATCTCTTTGATCTTGTAGTTCAGCAATCTGGTCTTTTAGCAAAGCAGCTTGTTGAAAGTTTTGTCCTTTAATCGCAGCATCGAGATCTTCTTTACATTCATTTAAGTTCACAGACACACGTGCAATCTAAACATGTTTTCAAATAGCAATTATTTGTCAGTTAGCAACCGTCCACAAAATTCGTATTAATTTTCATACAAAAAGAGTGTTCTTTGCATACTTAGTATGTAGTAAAATATGTAAAACAATGTAATACCAGATATTTAGGGACCATCTACAAATTTGTATGGAAATTCGTATCAGTTTTCATACAGAAAGAGTGTTTTTGTGCATACTAAGTATGCACAAAAATCATTTCTCCTGTGATGAAAATGGTTCTTATACGAAATTTGTGGACGGATCCTCAATAAAATGAACATACCTGTAGCTCTAACCTTCTACTGGTTTCCTTCATGGATGTAGTGACTACTTGCACTAACGGCTGTTTAATCTCTGAAATGGTTTCCACTAAGGATTGTACAAATTTATCCTCACTTTTCTCTACATCTGCAAACCGCGATACAAGTTCAGAAATCAGACTAATTGGAATTGTCTCCGTAACCAATAAATCATGAACTAGCTGACTGAGATTTTTCCTGTAATAACACAGAGAGCAAACATAAATATGAAATAATAAGCAAAGCTGAATCCTGAATAGTAAGATAATTTGCAAAAGTGCAATATTTATGTAAAAGAGCCCTAAAATACATGGTTTTCTTCGAAATCAAGGTATTTTTAGGATTATTTTACATAAAATAGGCACTTTCGCCATCATAATTCAAGGGGCAGCGTCCGATTAGCGGGCACAAAAAAAGGCCTGGATTAGTGCCTGATAAGGTTCATCACGATATATCTAGAAAAATATTTTCTTTTGGTTAAGAATTAAATTGGTAGAAAACATCACCAGTCTCTACATAAAGTAGTACTGTTACTAATTAAGAAACATAGTTATTGTACAATCAGTTTATACCTTCCTACTTCGTCTGATAAATCAAGTAAACCAGCAATTTTCAAAAGGGTTTCCAGCATAAATTCTGATTGCTGCTCTTTACCTTCAAAAGCGGTTAACAATGCTGAATCAATGAAATTCCTTTCTGCATAGCTAAAACACAATTATTTGTAAACGTAATAGTGAAATATTGCACAAAACAAAATGAGTATTCAGGAAGAGAAAATAAGTTCAAAGCAGCAGCAAAATGGATATACAAAATTCTTCTGGACTTTCTGCTGAGGTGAAAATAGTACGATTTCAGAAATAATCCCATCACAATCGAAGAATTAATGATGTTGACATTAGAAAGCCTAATCTTTCGGTAACGTCCACGTATCATTTTCATCGCAGAAGAAGGATGTTCGTTCATACTAAGTGTTTCCGACTTTCTGGACGGTCGTCCCTAAGGGTTTGTCTAAAATATTCATTCATAAAATTGTCTCATTCTCATCAACTTTAATTCAACATAAGTGTATAGTGACGAGTTTGAATTGAAACTGTATGATCAGAATCCTGGTTGTCCCAGGATTGGACTTTTTTTAGTGCTAAACGCAACATACTGATACTACGTGTTAACCTATTTTTCAAATAAGAATATTTTTCAAGATGGCTGATGTCAGCATTTTGTCATGAAATAGAGAAAGTGTGAGAAAAATGTAATATATCATGACACCATCAACCTTGCTAAATGATCACATGATACTTTTGGGGACAGTAGTATCGTAAATGCTCAAATAAACGCGTTTAAAAAAGTTTTAGGTGGGTGTTTATTTGAGAGGGGCGTTAAAAAGAGAGTGGGCGTTTATTTGAGCATTTACGGTATCCATGTGAAATATCTATGCCTAAAGCTCTACTTACTCAAAGATTGTAAGAGTTCGATTATAACTATGTGGTGGTCTTCACCAATCAATGACCTCTGCTTTCTGATTCAAATATGTTTTAAGTTAAAATACGCAGCACACATAGAAACTTAAGGTCAGGAAATTGAATCTTTGAAACGTTGTACTTTAAAAAAAATATGAAGTTAATTATACGTATGTCCTTTTCACAGACACAACACAGTTTTTATTATCACATATACAGTAGTCACAAAGCAAGAAGACACATCATCAATTCATTCTAAAATCATATTATTTTCACCTTAATATGGAATTGGTAGAATTTTACAATGACCATCATAGAGAGATAAACCGTGTTGCATTAGGGACAGTCCACAAAATTCGTTTGGAAATTAGTATCAATTTTCATACATAAAGAGTGTTTTGTTCATACTTAGTATGCACAAAAACCCTTCAATAAAGATACGAATTTTACAGAACGGTCCATTACAATACATAAAACATACCTTTGTATGTACTCACAAAACTTTGTTAATTCAGGAAGTGCTTGTTGTAATAACATTTCACCCTGATCACCTAGCGTTTTCAGATGTTTACAAACCATGTACCAGTAAAAAACATTTTCTGGAGTAAGAGACTGGTGCTCAATTAAACTGTGTGCGTTGCCACTCTTATTTGCCAATTCATGTAATGACTTAACATGCGCTTCCATCTTCTCAATAGCAGCATCTTAAAAAAATAAAGAAAATACATTTACTAGGGAATTTTTCAAAATATCTAGACGATTTCTTTGCAATGGGAAACGCATCTTTTTCCCTTTTCAATTAGCAATCAAGCTATGAAAATACAGGTACAGACAAGGAAAATACAATTTAACTTTAAAACTTTGAGTTTTAAAAATTATTTTTCCACAAGATATTCAAGCAAGTCACCTTACAATTACTTGTAAAACGCTTTATTTATGAAATCCTATGTTTTCTGCCTTCATTGACAAAATATGCAAATACTTTTCCTCCAGTTTTGTGAAAGGTTCCTTATGAAGTTTAAAATAACCAGCTAATGTAGGTGTGTCATTACCCTTGAATAATGCTTCAAGTACCAGAGTTGAACATTCTGGAGATCCTTCAGTATCTAATGCTTCAAGGAGCTTTATCACATTGTGATCATACGATTTCAACCATGCTCGGAGCAGCTGAACACAAGCTTGTTTAACTGTTATTGCCCGGTCATTTAAACCAGCTGTGAGGATATGAATACGCTGTGCTATAGTCAAAGCACGGATGGATACTTTTTCTGCTAGTGTCAAATATGCAATTTTTCGATTTTGCTCTTTTACATCTCTTATCCGTCCTATAAGTAGAATATCTTACTTAGTTAACCCTCAAATATGGCTTTATGTTATAAAAACAAAACTTTGAAGATGTTAAAGTATTACATTCAAAGTGGGAACATGCAATTTGTTACGACTGGACAATTTTAAAATGGAACAATTCAAAAGAATAATTTTGAGGCAACAATATTGATGAATAAGAACCATGGAATATTTCTTTAAGAACACTAATATTTGAGCAGCAAAACATAGAAAAATACCTAAAACGTATGGTAGAGTTTTTCGTGACAATGCAATATTGGTTAACACTGTTTTTCGCACATCTGCATTTGAATCCGTTTCCATGGAATGTATAAAAGCGTCAATTACAGGGCATTCTTCATCTTCAGGATCTTGTAGACGAACAAGTGCGAGAACCGCTTGTATTCGGATTGGTGGGAATTTATCCTTTATGCGAATCATCATGCATTCATAAATCGCATCACTGATATCTTCATCTAAAAACACAATAGCCAAGTAAACAATGGTAAAAAAGTGACACGATTTTCTTTATTCTGTAGATTTGCATCAGGATTATTAGCTCCTAAATACTTGATAAGAAATCATTGCTTGTGAAGAATTCAGATAATAATGGCTTTTGTAAAACGTTTAAGAACTACAATAAAACGAATACACTTTACTACAAAACAGCTAGTTTTCTTCATTAGAAAGATGATATTCAAGGATATTTTTAACCCTATTTTACCTGGGCCTTTTTGGACCCCTTATTTCCTTCTTGTTGGTTGAATGAATTTTGATGGAACTTTGCACAAAAATGCATGTCCAAGAGGATTCAAGAAATCATCAGTCACCTTAAAAGGTGTTTAACTCTATACCACCCCCCCCCCCCCCCCAGAAATGGAATTAAACACCTCTTAGCTCTATTCCGTAGCCCCCACCCCTCCGGTTTTTTTAAAATATCTTAAGTTTGGCTGCCATAGTGATGCTAAATCTCTCGGACATTTAGTTTTATAAGTATATACACGTTCCCAGAAAATTTCACAATAATTGGTCAGTCTCATTCTGGTCTATCATTGTCCTTTATTGTATTTTGCAGACTGGAACGGAAAACTTGCGCCTGACTTCAAAAATGCTGACGTTAATTATAACTATAACTTATAACTGTTAACTATAAGTTGGACTACAATCATGCCAAGTTTCAAGGTAATAGGACTAGCAGAACTAAAATTATGAGGGGGGAGGGCGGAATCCCCCATACGTATGAGGAAAAAAAATACCCCATATGGAATAGGGTTGAAATCCAAATTTACATTACATAAGAACATTTTTACTTACCAATTGTATCTTCGTCACCCAAATGGCTCAAAAGCTTATTTATTAGTTGACAACAGCGATAACGTACACCTTTGTCACGAGCATTGTGGTTTTCTACTAGAAAATTCATCAATTTTACTAAAAATGGGTCCATTGCTTCTTCCTCAGAAAACTGACTTCCACCTGGAGAAAATGATGACATTTCCTGAAAAACAAAATATAAGAGTGGTTAAATATCCAGCATTGGTTACATTTTCATGGCAGTTTATAACCAGGTCTAGCCACGAGATGCGATCGATCAAAGTCACATAAGCTTTTAATCATATTTTTACAGCACTGATGATGGTATAAATTTACAGAAAAGCTTTTGTTTAAATATTTTTAACTTGTTTATTTTTCAATTTTTACTTATTATTGACTAGGGTGAACAACAAAATATAAAAAAATTCTGGAATGAATTATATGGACCCAGAAAATTACGTTACAAGCACTTTCTGGAAACTCATAATGGAGTTTAAAAAAATGACATTAATTTATCTGACGTCAGTAACAATGTATATATTGTCTTCTTTGTTGAATAGTCAAGACGTTTGGAAATATCATCAGAAATAAAAACTGAGTTTTGAATGTCCTCAGTATCAGTACGTGAAATCAAACCCTATCAATACTACATTCATTCATGACACTAAAAAGAAATCAAATTATGTTTTACATAGTGCGAAAAGTGACGTCATAGAGGACAAGAGACAAAATTTTACCTTCATATGAAACAACTTTGGGCAAGTAGTTACTGTGTGTAATATCAATGCTTAAAGTGAAAAACTGCAGAAGTTATGCTTGCTCAAAGTTATAAGACCACCTCTAATTTTATGTAAAATATGATGACATGACTTATAGTTACTTTGCCACAATTCATATCTACCACGTCAACCTCATAATCCACTGTAAATTTCTATATCATTCAGGCTTCGAAATTTCTTCTGTTTCGCTAACGATTTAGTGTTTTCCCAAAAGTCATTATCAGGGCAACGATTTGAGAGAGAAACAGTTCCCTGAACAAATCGGTGCCACTGGAAACAAAATCGTTTCTACTAGAAATGCTTACAACTATGGGAATAGCAATGACCAAGGCAAGATGAAACGTTATTCATATCATTGTAAAATAATTCATCCTTTTGCAGAATTAACTAGGGGAAACCATAAATCGTTTCGTCAGGGTAACGATAGGAAAACGATAACGATCGTTACCCTAAAATTTCGAAGCCTGTAATTCAGATTTTTACAAAAGAAAACAAACAATACAAACAATACCTGCTCTTTGTTCTTTTTTAGTGTTGCATATGTAGTGAATGTAGCAATAAATTCAATAACTCTTTCTACAACAGTTTCACTTTTATAAAAGATCATTGTCTTCTGCACATGGTTAATAAAAGTCAACCAAAATTGTTCCTGTTCAGAAGAACTTTTCATAGGAGAAAGCATTTCGCATAATCTTGATGGCGCTACACCATCTTGAGCCATGTTAAAGATTTTACGGACTTCTTGGACTATTTCGTTTTGCATGATTTTTATTTTATCTAGATAAAACATCAACAGTTTAATAAGGAATGGTACTGATACCAATGTAATGTTTTTACCCTCTCTAAATTGGCTAGAAATGCATTATTGTATGCTTCATTTCAGGATTAAGCCATTTTTTTAATATCCTGAATAGTTGAGCATTTAGACAATAAAAGGGTGCTAAAACCAGGGGGGGGAGAAGACACCATGAAAAATCTTTGCAAGCGAAAGATCGCACTCCTCAGACATAGCGTCCTCCAGGGTCAGTCCCCCCCAAAATTTTTGATAAAATCGTCAATTGTTCCCCTTCTTATCCCCCCCCTGGAACCAAGAAATGCTTTTTGCCCCCACTTTTCGTGCCCCCCCCCTCCCTTTAAATTTGCTTTATGAGTTGTCCCCCCTCCCCTACCGATCACCGCCCCTGTGTCTGTCCAATAAATCACAGGAAAACGACTGCTACCAATGCCTTCCTCAATAAAACCATGGGCAAACCGACTGTTGAAAGTGTATTTATGAAGCTATGTTTGAAATCCTATATGAATCGAGATGTATTTGGGTAAATTCTCAGGGAACAAGGTAAAGCTTTGAGAGATAAATAAAAAAAATCCAGTTCCCCACGTGGAAAATGGTACTTTCTGATAATCCCCCCCCCCCAGGTTTTCAAAACTGTAGCTTCCCCCCATATCTAGCAGATTTTTAAAACGCTTGTCCCCCCCCCCTGCAAAAAGAAGGGGGAGGACGCAATGTCAGACCGTCACCGCAAGCAATTCACTCGTTCACATGGAACTACTGAAGAAGCTTGATCACTCTTAGGAAAAAGAAAAAGAAGAGTGGCGAGTGGAGACAAAAAATATTTTATAATTATCCAGAAAGATATATAGTAAGAACTTTTTAAAACTTTGATCTTGTAAAATTACTTCCACCACAGGCAGACACGCCAGACTAAGTCTTACACTTAATATTATAATTGGCTCATTTCGCTTCATAAATTAGCTTGTAAGAACCACTATAATACAACCTCAAATTAGTCTTCAACCATATATATATATAGCTACATTCCTAAAAAACAGAGAAATGTTATATTAAACTAATAATATAGATGAAATAATAACCTGTTGTATATTTTTAATATAAGTACGTTAAAGGACCTAATTTTTCGGCGGACTTAATTTTCGGCTATTTGGTCAAATTTTCTGCTAATTAAGTCTGGCAATTTCATCAGTATTCAGCAATTATGTTGGTTGATTTTGACGCTGATTTTGAAATGCTGTTAATTTTCGTTTTTATCAGTACTTTGCACGTATGTGACATGTTGTTTTATGATTTTTTTTTTAATATAAGAGCTAGCAGACTAACGAAATACACTAATTCATGCCTCAAAACTGCTTATAAATGTATAAATCTAAAATAAAAATGACGAAAAAATAATTAAAACTTCCACAGGTACCGCAACACAACTTCGGCAGGCTATTATTTTCGGCAGACCTACCTGCCAAAATTTTCTAAAATTTTGGCAGTTGGCCTGCCTGCCTGCCTGCTTGCTTGGTTGCTTGCTTCAGTTATACAGCACTCGAAATAACTTTTTGAAGGTCGACGGTCAACTAGATCAGGGAAAATGAATATACGGCGGTCAAATGAAAATCCTGGCGGTCATATCGTTGGGTAGTCTGGCTAAAAAAATGTCACATACCATGGTTGGGTGACGAAGAAAATTTTCCACTCTAGACCCTCGGAAACAGCCTCTAAATCAATTTCTGATAATAAATTTACAGTGGCGGATCTAGAAGCTTGAAAATAGTAGGCAAGTGCCTACGAAGAAGTGTAAAACCATTGTTATTTATTTACAAACTGGCCGGTCAAGATGATCAGCATTTAAGAAATTCCGACGGTCAAATGTTACATTCTGGCGGTCAGTGACCGTTGACCGACCGTTAATTCGAGCGCTGGTTATACTACTTACAGATTCTATAAAGTTATTATTCTTCAACTAAAACATAAGTTAAATAAAATTAAGTACTACAGTATCATTTCCTTCTTTGTCCGATCAAGTTCAAAAATAGTGTGACATATTCTAAATTTCAAATTTGGGTCAAAAATACATTTTAGTGCATAAAATCGACTTACTTTATTCAATTTGACTGCAATATTTCACCTGGTTATAGGGATTCATGGTAGGATTTTGTGTACCAATTTGAATCCCTTATGTTGGTGATATTTGTTGACTTACTTGAGGTTTTTACATGCTCTCAGGGGTCATAATAAGGATTTTTGTATGGCCGGCTTTTTCCCTGATTCCTGATTGGCAGCGGTCTAGATTGGCTAAAATCGCTAAAATCACCCTTGACATATTAAGTTTACTTAGGTGATAACCTTGAAAAACACATTAAACTAAATTACGTCATTGCAAAGTTTGAAAATTAGGCAGATATACGTTAACAGAAAACCATGAGAAAAACAATGTTGTTTCAGATCTTTATTTAGGCTCACATACCATGTATACCTGTCTATCCAGATTTTTGGCTTTTTTGTTAACTGGAGGAAATTTGGTATTCTTGTTGCCAAAAGTATTGTACATGGCCAACTTTAGCAGGAGAGATCATGAAAATACACTCAGCTGGTGTTAATTCAGACACGTTTTAGTTTCTATATTTTTATAGGTGCTTCACCGTTTTGTCCTTTTTTTAGCACTTTCCCGAAGTTCAAGTGAAATTTACCAGGTTTCAACTTTATTTGAGCATAGGCAAACCTATATTCTGCAGAAGCGGAATTTTATTAGCTTACTGATAGTATCAACCCCTTTCTGATTTGTTTTGTTGCATAGGAATGGCAAGCTTTTAACTAAAATCAGAACAGTGTGTATAACCTTTTTGGAACATGCTATATACTTTGTTTCAGATCTTTGTTTAGGCTCACGTGAGACTTCTCTTTATCCGTCATGAGACCTGCTAATCCTGAAATCCGTGAGTCTCACGGCGAATCCGTGAGACTAGCAACTATGCAAGTGTGATATTAATCTTTTATACAATTTTGCTCCCCTACTTTGCTTTATATTATTACAGAATGAATAAGAAAATATAATACATTAATAGGTTTTTCTTTCATTTTGAAAAGAAATAAACTATCTATCTAAACTATCACTTATTACTTACTTACTTTGTTTAATTCTTCTGCTGTTACTACACGGTCGGAATTGGTGATACCCCAAAGTATCAACGTCTATCTTCTTTTGATACTATTATCATGGATGCTACGACATTTTGGCATCTTCTCCCATTTTTGTTCGGTAGATGTGGATGGTCTTCTATTTCTCGTAGAAAGCCATCAATTGAAACTTTGAAAGAGTTAACGTTTGAAATAAACGACATACAGCGTGATCATTCACCTAGTTATGATGACTTTAGTATTTTAGCGTAGGCTAATAGCAAATTTGTTTTGGAATTAAAGGAGAGTATCTTAATAAGAAAGCATTCGCCTGACCTTGATCGAAATATCTCCTCAGATCCACTCTTTTTATATAATTAAGGTCCTTAGCGCTTTGGGAATAATTATCTCAGAACATGCAAGATTTTACCTTATTTGGTAATATTTAAAGAAAGTTAATGACATTGTTATTTTATAAATCACAAATTTTGTCAGTGTATGCTCACTTGAAAATGTCCTTAGTATAGGAAGAAACGTAGTCAAAAAACGAAAATATTTTCCTTTTAACTTGAATTATGTTGTTTATTTTCCTTGAATTAAACTATAGGGAAATTCCTTCTTAAATGCTGTGCAATGGAAAAAACTCACTCTTCTGCTTTCATTGTATGATACTGTTATAAAAGGAAAATACATCTTTAACGAAGAAAAAAAAAATCTATTATTAATCTATTATTAAATCTATTTAAATATGATTTAACAAAAAGAGCTCTTAATTTACTATCAACAATGAATAACTGGCTAAAATAATAGCCAGCTAAAATAATTGATTGCATTTATTTTATAGCCAGCTACTGTAAACCTGAAGTTTGTCTGGCTTTAGTCGGAGTTGGCTGTTTATTTCGACCCCTGGCTCTACCTTAAAGGAGAACTAACGTCAAAAACATTTTTGAGCTTAAAATAGGCACGAAGCCTTATAAATTCGATCAACGTAGCTTATTTTGCTAAAGAAATTATATTCGGACCAAAAATAAGTTGTTTCTCTTCCTTACGGTGTCCACCATTGAAGCAGAATTATTGTCGGCTACCGTGATATTATCCGGTATATGTGACGTCACAACTTCAAGCGCATTAAGCAGTGCTGTGGTGGAAAAGCAATGAGTGATTTGCGAAAGATAAAGAGAATATGAATGGTGATCTATTTCGGCAAGGAATAGATGAATTGATACTCACAAGAAGGAAACTGGCCACAGTTTGAGTCCATGGGGCTTCGTTCGTAGCGGGAAAAACAAAAAACTGTTTAGTGGTTGTTCTCGTAAAATGTAAAGGATCATTTTCCACGCACTTATCCATGCATGCTATACATTCTTTTAATGTTTGGTGTTTTTATACTCAAGTAAATATTTTCAGTTTTCAAAATTAAATGGAGATTAGTGTTGAACAATATTTGTGAACAAAAAGCGCAATAACTCGCGTTTTTAAGGTTTTAAATAAAAAAAAATTGCCACACAGTTTTTTTATGGCAATTGGAGAATATCTAGCAATTCTCTAAAAAAAATTTTTTTGACTTTAGTTCTTCTTTTAGTAAGTCAGGACCTCTCACATTACATTTCTAACAAAACTTTTGTTGTAGTTTAAACCAAGAGGCAGTTAGGGATACATGTGATATTATGAAAGTATGTTATTTTTTATTTGCAAATTTGCAGAGCTGAATGCAGTCTTGGAGCTCTGGCTTTGAGTATCGCTTCTACAGTCTTGTTAAACTAATTGCGGATTTTGTAAATTACGCAACGAACAGCTGGGAGCCACAAGCCTAACGATTTGGGTTTTAATGATGTGAGTGCCAGTTGTTTACTTGTTTTACTTCTCTTTTACTTCAAAATAGACTTAAGACTTTAGACCTTCCTTTAGTTATGAGTTGTGTCTTCAACCGTCTTCAAAACTTCTTCAAAACTCAACGGTCTCAACCTCGTCCCCAGGGCCTTTTGTTTTTTTTACAGTTTCTTCGAATTTACAGGATAACTAAAATATCATCCCTGGG
>JAUCNQ010126447.1:0-10195 GCA_032352715.1 Bougainvillia muscus | reverse complement strand
TTTATTAAAAGTCATTAAGTTTCAGTTCAATTGCTTATGTAAAACAAAAGTTATTAAAAAAAAACTGACAGGGGGGGGGGTAAATCCACCCATGCACAATGGGGTAGAATTAAAACATTTAGTTCTTCATCGTACTGCTGTGACAAGGGATGGATCCGCCACTGACACGTTATTTGTTATAGGTCCTTAATAAATCACACATAAAAGAATAGAACCATAGCAGAATCACTAGCAATTAAAAACTTTTAGTGTCTACTTTACTGCTGTGATTTTAAGGTAGGGTACCTTCCATATAATTCATATTGTAATACGAATCTTTTTTATCACAGATAAAGTGTTTTTGATCATACTGAGAGCCCATTCTTTTGGCAAATATAGGATGCCAGATTTACCTGAATTTGTATTGTTTTCGAGCAAATTTTGGTCATTTATTGCAAATATGGCAAGATTAAAGTAGCCATAAATGACTAGCTACATTAGCATGTCGCATTGGAGATTTATGGCAAAGAAGGCAAAACCTTTGCACGAACACCTTGTGTTTCTGTGGTTTCCTTATTTTGGTTGCCTGAATTGCATGATTTGACCTACCTTAGAGGACGAGTTTTGGCGCGAATTTAATTTGGCGGTGAGCTGAAATGGGAAATTTTGCTAAATTTGGCGTGCATTTAATTTGGTGAATCAAAGATTTAGCTAAATTTGGGGTAGATTTAATTTGCGGGGTGACAAAACAATAATAATTGGCTATCGCTTTTAAAACTACTTTTTAACATTAACACAAGAACAAAAGATAATATAGTACCTTGTAAAAACAACATTAACCATGGTCATTCATCGTCAATTGTTATGTTGTAAGTATTTCGTTGTAACGGACATTTAATTTGGTGGAAAGTTGATTTTGATACGTTTGGCGTGGATTTAATTTGGCGGAACCTTGATTTTATTAAGTTTCACGTAGACATAATTTGGCGGAACGCTGATTTTTTTATGTTTGGCGTGGATTTATTTGCAAAATCCGTCAATTCCGCCAAATTAAATCCACGCGCTCAATAGTTATGCGTTCATTATTACCAATGACCCTGGTGTAGTCAGGGTCCCGGTGATAAGATGTTTTAAACCTTCTATAGGTTTTCTTGTCATGTAGGTAAGCAAACTCTGCAGGTAAAACGCCTCTGATATTTAGCTATAGTTTCCTTTTAGTACCACTTTTGCAAATGGAGTAAAATGGGTAAATCTGTCATTTTTGTTTGATCAAAGAAATAGGTCGTAAGTATGCACGTGCAAACTAAGTATGAACAAAAAACACACCTTCTGTATGAAAATACGAATTTTGTTGATGGTCCCTAATTGCATGTTCTCGAATCCGCTAGTTTAATATATATATACAAGGAGTATATATCATATATATACAAGAAATATTGTTAATAAACTATTATCACTACATGGAAATTGTTGTTATCCTTTAATTATTTTAGTAAGCAATGTAAAGATATCTGCTGGTGACTTGATGAAATACTTAGGAACCGTCTCAAAAATTCGCTTAAGTTCGCTTAAATTCGCTTAAAAATTATTAGGAAGGAAGCGAATTGTGAAGCGAATTTAAGCGAATTTTTGATACGGTCCCTTACAGAATAACATCAATTTTTATGCAGTGTGTATTAATAATCAGAGGCGATCTCAGTACACGATTTTACCAAGTCATCGCACTGAAATTGAGTTTCAAAGTATACTCAATGTGAATAATTCTAATAGCTTTCTGTATGAAGATGGATCTCTTAGACCCATCATCATACAGAAGGCTATTATGAATTAAAACGTTTAGCACTTCCTCGTGTTGCTCTGACTAGGACCGGATACGCTACGGATAATGCCAACATAGTGAGCAAAATTTGAAATAATGTGGTCTAATAGACGTCTTCATGACGTAGCGATTAAGGTGGTAAACGCAAAGATTGATGGGTTTTTTTTATCTTACACGGCCTTTAGAACAGGTAAACAATCAATCGATACGACAATAACAACTACTTAGTACTTTGCGCATACTTTCTGAATTAAAATTGATACGAATCTCAATAAGAATTATGTTGACGGTTCCTTCCATCCTTATTATCTATCTTAGGAACCGTCTCAAAAATTCGCTTAAATTCGCTTCACAAATCGCTTCATTTTCACCTTAGATGAAGTGTTATTGTAACACGTAAGTGTTACAATAACGCTTCATCTGAGGTGACAATTATTAGGAATGAAGTGAATTGTTAAGCGAATTGAAGCGAATTTTTGAGACGAACCCTTTAGCCTCGTATAGTCAGAAATAATGAGTAACATGGGCACAATACGAACACTCTAATCGCGGATGATTCTGTGCCATCAGTATAACAAAAAATGTAAACAAATATACCATTTTAAAACAATGAAAATGCATTCATTTAAAACTTTTGATTGTTTGTACCCTCACTCAAAAAGAAATTTGCCTTCAGGCTCGTACTCAGAATTGTGACAAGTTTAGCTTTATCTTGAAAAACGTCAAATAATGACATCTTTGCAGTCAGGATGACATCATATTTGAAACAACCATGTAAACCATTGTGACAAGTTTTATATTGTAAGGATAAAATTGAAACATCTATGGTACCGTCTCAAAAATTCGCTTAAAATCGTTTCATTCCTAATAATTTTCACCTAAGATGAAGTGTTCTTGTAACACTTACGTGTTACAATAACACTTCATCTAAGGTGAAAATGAAGCGAAATACTAAGCGAATTTAAGCGAATTTAAGCGAATTTTTGAGACGGTTCCTATGTATGTATTGAAAAATATCTATGTCCACAAAGTAGGTTATGTCCACGAAGTGGAATGCACAAACTCCGCCTCCGCTCGGATAAGTACCTTCCTCTAATGAACGTTTTACTGTATTTAGTGCCCCTCTAATTAGTGCGCCAATACATTTTCGTTATTTTAAAGTATAGAACATTACGTAATAGCTACATATGACTTGATGCAACTGCAGTCCTGGCCAAAATTTATGGCATCCTGTGGCTTTTACTGGCTTTTTAATGAATTGTGCTGGCACGTTAGATATTTTGCAAAGAAGAATTTACTCAACGTATGAATGTTAAACTTTGTCAGATCCCTTGCTGTGATAAAGACTTGCTAACAAAGGATTTTGAGTAAAAACTAATTTTACCAACTGCCAGATCTGCCACCTAATAGATGTAATCGTCAGTTCTGGAAGACCGCTCCCACAATATTTTTGTCAGAATTGTAGTCACGTGCTTTGTATAGCTAATGTGAAACACGTGTTATATTTATTTTTATATGAAAGTCACGTGATTTAAAATCTCCAATTTTTCTTTTTACCTCCAACATGTCCATAGCCTTTTATCTCTTAATCCTCATAATCACAAGGAGATAAACGGCACTGGGTTTGAGGTTGACAACGGGACAGAGCAGGTCGTTTTATAATATTCATAACATGAAAATTTACTTTTTATGCAGTGTTACTTGGTTCATCAGTGGCAGACTCAGAACACGATTTTACCTAGTCACAGCACTGAAATGGAGATTCAAAACATGCTCAAAGTGATTAAGTTTAAAAGCTTTCTGTATGAAGATGGGTCTATTAGACCATCGTCATATAGAACCTATTAAGAATTAAAAACTTTTAGCTCTTCCTCGGGTTGCTCTGACTAGGGCTGGATCTGCCACAGTTGAGCTGCTTAAATACCGGTGAACAGTTTCTGTGGGTTCTTTAAGTTTAAGACTACTTGTTTTAGAAATACAAACATAGACTGCAAGAATCACAAAGCTCAATGCAATCAGATGCAAGATTATCAAATCAACAATAACAAAACCCAAACCAATCTTTTCAAACTGTTCCGTAAATGTCATATACGAATCTTTATTTATACTCCAAACGATTTCAAATGACGTTACCACCATTAACGTTAAATTGATAATCTTTTCCCATTTGCATAAATAACTTTCTTTCCAAGGTCTAATAAACATATGCACACCAATATAACATCCAATAACACTAAGAATTGTAATTAATCTTTTTGTGGAATGACTTATGAAAGAACTGATAAATGTAATGGCAATCATTCTTGATAAATAAATAGGACGACCTTGAAAATGATTGCGGATCCATTTGAGTAATTCTAATAAGCAGTCTCGACCAGTTTGAACGGTTTTACGACACTTTTTACTTCGTGGTTCAACTGTTTCCTGAGGTCCGTTCGCTTCTTCGTTTCTTGGAGGTTTACAGCAACAGCCACAACATGATTTACAACCTTTGGATTTTTCTTCAACCCTATAATAATATGTACTGATACTCAGCAAACATAACTTCAAATATTACATCCTAATGACGTCTCTACGACGTTGCGACGTCGCCGATTTTATATATGGGCCCATACAGCAGCATATTTTACTTATGCTATATGAATAAAACTTGTCAGAGAGAATATCCAACGACACCGGACATGCTTTGCTAACGTCATCGAAACAGAATATTTAGTGGAAAATAGAATTGTTGCACCATGTGACAAAGTGATTTAGCCCTGAATATAAGTTTTGATACATATGAAAAGAAACATGTAACAAAATTTAAGACCATATCACCCATCCTTAAAAATCTGAGTAACACGTATTTGTGTATCCTCAATTACATCTCATTTTTGTGCCTTGCTTGCGTTAGTTAGAGAAAAATGAAAGCATTCTAACCATTTGTTTATCTCTGTAGTATTTGATTTACAAAAATTGATACATTTTTTACGACAAGAAAATTCCCAACAATCATCCATGGCTACATCTTCTTCATTTGCATTTGCTTCATTATCGCCATTAATATTTGTGCATATATCATTGTCTTTCTCGTCACATCTATAAATAGGTACTGCTCACAAAATTCATATAGTATATTGCACCATTTCAATCTCACAAGAGGTGTCTTCGTGCATGCTAAAGTATGCACAAAAAAAACTTCTCTTCAACGAAAATTGATATGACTTGATAACCATTACAGATTAGCCTCGATTTTTCGAACACGAGATTTTTCGAATTTCTCGATTTTCGAACTATTTTTTTGGTCCCTTGGCAGTTCAAAAAATCGAGGTTCAACTTTAAATACTGCAAAATCACCTTTGTATGACAGAAAATTAGAAGACCACATATTTCCTAAAGCCAAAATATAATTACATAACATTAATATTTCCGTCGGCATTTAACCGTGGTTTCGGAGTTGAAGAAAAATATATTCTTTGCAGTTGATTTTTCTAACGCAAATCTATAGTGTAAATAAAAGATGCCTAATACGTAAAGTGCAAAACCTTGAATAATACCCATTCTGATGAGTTTATCCTTGGTTCTTCTTGTAAACACTGGATTTAACAGCTTAAGCAGCTCCGGCGTTTTTTAAAGATAATAACTGTGCTGTCTTGAAACTTTGCCACTTTGAGTATAAATCTATTTTGCATCTTTTGGGAAACTTTCAAATGTTCAAGGTTCCTACTTGAAAAGTTATAGGTCATTAGTCAGAACCACCTATCAAATTTCTCATATTTCCCATTGAAATTACTGAAATATTGCCTGTATTTTCTTTGGTACAAATCATATTGAGATGAAACTTTGCACAATTGGTTATTATTATAAGAAATTTCCAATATTGACGTTAATTCCACTCGAAATTCCAAAAAAACAAAAACGCAGCAAATTCCAACGGCGAAAAATCCGTTATTTCGCAACCTTTTTGCCACAAATTGGACGTTTTTTCGGACACTTATCTTTACATCCACATCAGTTATGTGAAAGAAATGTCTTATTAGCTAATGTTAATTACAGGAGCCTAAAAATGACGTCATGCCAAATTTGACCATGCCCAAATCGTCTCCATGTGCTTGGTAAGATATTTGCATAGTTTCATAAGTGTAGCATTAGTGGATCATGCTATTATGCCCCCCCCCCCCCCCAGTCTTTAAGCGAGCCCAAAAAGCACAGTCTTAATTGGGGTACGTTAGTGCCAATTCTGCTCCTTTTGGGCATCGTTGAAAGATTTTGAGTAATGAACCGTTAACAAAATCAGTATGGATTTTCGTAAAAGATTTAATAAAAAAACAAAAAACACTTTTTCTGTGAGGAAAATAGTACGATTTCCGAAAACTGTTTTTCTGAAGTTTGCGTAAGGATGCGCAAATGCAGAATTAGATCTAGAACCTTGAAAATAGTAGGCAAGTGCCTGCAAACAAGTATATACTATTAAAATGACAAAGAAATTACGGTAGTTTTACACTTTTCCGAAGGTGTTTTCCTACTCTTGGATCCGGCCCTAAAATACTTACGTGTAAAATACATCCAAAACTGTACTAACGAAATATTTCCTGTAAATATCTTTATTTAATAAATCTTTCGTTGTATTAGCATTATCGGTTTTATCAGTGTTATCATTATCGTTTTTGTCAATATTGGTTTTATCATGATCGGTATTATCAGTATCGGTTTTATTATTATCGGTTTTTTCATTATCGGTTTTAGCGCAACACTTATGGATCATATGGATTAATAGTAAAACAAAACCAATTGGTCCAAGTAACATACAAACAACACCAAACTCTATTGATATCGATCCACTATGAATACGCTTTGCACAAATAATTTGTAGTATAAAGAATGATAATGACCATGTTATACCAAAACCACCTAACCAATAATTTGGACTTTTTGTCGGATCAAAGAACGACACAGTGTCTCCATTAATTGTTATGGATACAAGTATGTTAATGTAACCACTTAATAGAGTCGTGAAACAGAGAGAGATAACATCAATAAGCGTACACAAAAGAGAAAAATATCTTCTTAATTTTCTCTGCTTTGTATCCCCAGGGTTTTGTTTGTCTGGTTCGCAACAACTAATGCCAATGCTGACACGATAAATAAAACATATAGCTGCAATAATACCAATAAAAACTATACCAATTACAATTTGTATAAATTCATTCGAAAGACTGTCTGTTTTATTAAAAGGGCATATTTTTATTGCTTTTTCTTCACTATCTTTGGTGATTGGTAGAAAGTTTCCCAAGAAGCTCAAGTACTTATTTGAAGAGTTTATATGTTTATTTGGTGATTGGACTTGTAGTTTAATAAACAACAATCCAAAATAAAATAATTGCAGAAACATTTTAGTTTCTCTTTTACATTTTTGAGACGGAATAATTTTTTTTAAATGTGTTAAGTAAAAAAAACAAACGATAACCACTAAAGCTATTATTAAACAAGTCCAAAATACGCCTATTGATAATGCAGAACACTTTATACACCCTGGGGCAAAAAATCGTTCGCTTAAACCATCTTGACACTTTGAGCATAAGATACCTTCCCTTTTAAAGTTACAAGTGTTATATGAAGTACATGGAATGCCATAATTAGAACAGCATCTTGAATCTTTGCACACTTCAAAGGTGATTTGTCCTTTCGTATTTTCATAACCCCAATGACCATCTAAACCCCTTATGCCAAGTCTAGTATCATCGCATCTTCCCCATTCAGGGCATCCTACACATTTAGGATTATTGGTAACAGAAATTTGATTTTGTATTTTCACACTTGATGGAAGTATGTTATACGTACCCATTTCACATGGCATGCAGTAGAAATACAAAGTCTTGTAGACGTGTTTTAATGATGGCTTAATGCGGTCGCTATCTAATAATGACTTATTATAAATAAGTTGATTTATTGGGCAAGTGATTAAAAAATCTTCTAATATTGTTATACGACCACCATGAGCTTGGTTAAAGATTACATCCTGCATTCTAGGCACAACTCCATGTAAAGTAACGTTTCTTGTAGTTACTATCGCTTCCGAATATAACAAATCACCATACTGAGCAGAGTTTACAGTACCAATAATGGTAACGTTTTCAAGATTTAAGGTTGGCATGGTCGGATCACCGGATTTTTTTCCATGAAATATGGCTCCTCCATAGGATTCAACTTCATTATCGGAGAAATACGAGTTTTTTATTGTTAAATGACATAGATTTACAATAGCTCCTCCGTTTCTATGACTTTCAAGTGCGTATATGTTGGTGGTATATGTTAAGACTTCAGAGCTAACTATGTTTCTTACGAATATACTATTGGTAATAAACAAATCTCCTATTGAATCGAAAAACATTATCGCTCCACCACCATCTTGAGCCATGTTTCCTTGAAAATGTCCTTGAATTGTAGCATTTGTAACTCCAGACAAATAAATTGCTCCACCTCTGCGAGCAATATTGTTGTAAAATCGGCAATTTTGGATAGCAAGGCTTACGTGGCCTTCTAGGTGCACTGAAGAATAATCACCTTTGTTATGACCAAAAAAGGAATCTTGAATTGACATCGATGAGTGCAAAACACTGTTTGTTCCTATAAAAGTTTTTAAAGCAAATGCCAAATTTGTAAAGTTGCATTTATCGATAATGATATTGAATCTAGTATTATGATAATTACTCCATAATTCTATTGCCGCAGCGCCGACATTCTTTGAATCAAATGTAGTGTTGGTAATTTCAAGATGTAATTGACTAAAATATTTAAATTTAACAACTGAAGTTAAAGAATTCTGAAAGAGACAACTGTCAATTCTAACAACTGCACTTATACTAGATAATGATCTGATAGCATTGTCCCTTTGGTTTAAGATAATACAATCAACTAATTTAACATATACCAAAGCTCTAATGCTCATAACACTTATGCCATCAAAATGCAATCCACGTAACTGAACATCTGAAAAGTCAGTGAGGAGAGTAGAGAAAGTCCCATAAGTACCTCTTCTGATTATGGGATGTTTTTTACCAATTTTTTCTATCGTAATAATAGCCTTTTTAACTGTATCAATTCTCATTTCTTTTGTTATAAAATATTCGAGCTGTGTTTCATTTCCACCATCAACCTTGATAGTTGAAATTCCTTCAAAACTTTGAATTCCATTAAAATCTTTGCATGGGCTAACAATAGATCCACAACCGATGGAATTACTATTGTATGGTTGATTTGAAATGTAAAATATTGAATGAGAGCCTGATAAGAAAAAAAATATATATATCAAAATTTGCCGAGTTAAAACGTTTCGGGGAAAGAAATCAAAAGTTCCTCTTTCTTAATAGGGACCAATACAGAGGCGGACTCAGAACATGCTTTTACCTAGTCAAAGCAATAGAATGGAGATTGAAAGCATTCTCCAACTCATTAACTCTTTAAGACCCATTATCATACAAAAGCTATTAAGAATTAAAATGTTTAGTTCTCTATCGTGCTGTTCTGACTAGGGATGGATCCGCCACTGCAATAACCATGCATAACGTAATTTAAAATTAACGAATCTTAGTTTCCATTTTACAGTTCGTCTCAAAAATTCGCTTAAATTCGCTTCACAATTCGCTTTATTCCAGTACATTTTCATCTCAGATAATGTGTTATTGTGCATACTTCGTATGCACAATAAAAGTTCTTCTGAGGTGAAAATAAAGCCAATTGTGAAGCGAATTTAAGCTAAGTCTTTATAGTCTTTAAGACTATAGTTACTTATAATATCTGAGCCTGGGTTAGTAGCTGTATATTACGCCATGAAATTAGTCACGTAGTTTTCTGTACCTAATATGAAAGAATTTGGGGCAGGTAGTTCACATGCAAAGTTTCATTGCACTGACATTTTTTCCGGTGTCAATATGACGCTGTAAACAGCTTCAATTTAGAGTGCCTATACCGATACTCCATGCAGGTTCATTTTTATCCCGCCATCAGTGTCATTTACAACACTTTTATTAGAGTCATCTAATAATTTACCCTGTAACTAGAGTCTTTTTACAACAACCGATTTAGCCGTTTTGCAGTGTCATTTACACACTGCTTAACGTGTAATTTTCAAATGACACTACATGCAGTATCGGTATAGGCACTGCTTAGATTTACCCTGTCATTAGTGTCATTTAAACACTGCGTAACGTGTAATTTTCAAATGACACTGCATGCAGTATCGGTATAGGCACTGTTTAGATTTACCCTGTCATTAGTGTCATTTAAACACTGCGTAACGTGTAATTTTCAAATGGCACTGCATGCAGTATCGGTATAAGCACTGCTTAGATTTACCCTTTCATTAGTGTCATTTTAAATGACACTGTATTCAGAATCGGTATAGAAACTGCTAAT
>JAUCNQ010126436.1:0-10197 GCA_032352715.1 Bougainvillia muscus | reverse complement strand
CTTATACAGATGTGTTCAAAACAACAATACGATCATTTTAAGCTAAAGTTGTTATTTTGTGCTCAGTTCTCCTTTAAAGCGGACTTAAAGCGTCAAATACACTCCTCCCGACAACTCAATTTGCATGCCAACTTTTCTCCAAAAAATAATTTGTATTTTAACAACACTTGACAGTGAAATAATAGCAATTTTCGAATCGTTTTGTTGTTGTCCCTTTAAGGACACTGCAATTGTATCATGTTAGGACTTTTGCAGTCTTTTAGTTTCAGGCACGGTGCTGCTGCAAGGGCTGGGGGCTAAAGCCCCACTACTTTTTTTTTTATTGGAGATTCTTTCTTGCGTTTTCTTATTTTCGAGTTACTCGAACAATGCAGAATTGTTTAAGAAAGTGTGAACAACTTAGTGGAAATGACACATTACAGGGAAAAACCCAGGGCTAATGTAACGTAGTAGTTTTAGAATTACAATATGTTTACTGTTCTAAAAGAAACAAATATCCTCCCTAGACCTACTTATACAGATCGTTAAAATCGTTTCATGATGTTTGTTCACATTCGTTACATGTTAGATTTTTATTCTCCACACCCATAGCAATTGTCAAAAGTTACTTCTGTTTTTCTATAGATATTTTTCCTCGTTCTCGTATTTATGGCATGTTTCCAGCCGTCTTTATTGTGTACATAATCAGTGGAATGATGCATGTAAGTTAGGACACGTTTACAAGGAAAATCGTTTTGGGAGAAATAACTGTCATGGCTTCTATGATTGGTTAAATGTTTCCGACGGAAAAATTTAACCAATCTCAGAAGCCATGACAGTTCATTTCGCCTATATAAAGTCTTCATGTAAACGTGTCCTAAGACCACAAGTTCAATTATCAACCAGAAAACGTGTATGTGTGCATACAGGCAACTCTCTCTCTCTATCTTGAACACGTGCATTCTCGAATTTGCGCTATTTCGAACAAATCCTTCGGTCTCCCGGCCATTATTCACTCAGTGCACGCACTAGAAATCTCGAATTTTTCGCTATCTCGAACTCATCCCCCGGTCCCTTGGGGAGGTTCGATATAGTGGGAGTTGACTCTACTTCGTAATTTTCGTTAAGCAAATTTTGTGGCTGCTCGTTCCCTAAATGGTGAATTCTATTCACGAAAATTACTGAGCGTAGCGTATGATGTTTCTTTTTGTGCATGCGTATATTAATTTTAAACTTCCACCACATAGAATGTTTTTCGAAGAAAGACAGTCAATGGACTTAAAAAATAATTGCACGGATCTCGTGCAGATAAATTGTTATCCAATGAGATTTCAGGATTTTTTATTGTTTTAAAAAATATTAAAACGAAGGTGATGATGGCTACCGAAGAAGGAACATCTAGCATTGATTGGTTATATGCGAGAATGCATGCACTGCATTTTCTGAACTATCTAAAAGCATTAAATGTACCGTATTTACTTGAATGAGCCCCCGGGGTGTGCGAGGCGCTCATTTAAATCTTAGATTTCACAAGGAGCGCTCAGCAGAATAAAGCAGAACAGAGAAACACTCTCAACAGAAAAGAAAAACATAGTTCTAGTGCCGTACGCCTTCTGACTAAAGTCGACGACTCCATTCTACTGTGTTACTTAATTTCCATTTCTTTTATGAATAAGCTCCCCTTTGCTGGAATAGGAGTTGCACTCATTCATGGCGGAACTCATAAATAAAATTTGCTCCAAACGAGGGTGCTCAATCAGGGGGACGCTCATGTAAATACAGTAAGTCCTTTAAGTCAATTGTATTGAACTTTAGGTCTGGTGATCACAATAAAGGATTACTTTTAAGCGTTTTCATATCTCTAAACATCTTGTTGACTGTATCTCCGTTAAATTAATAAATATTATTTCTTTTAGAGTTTCAACTTTCAATTTTCTATTCTTCTTGTCTCAATTGCATACTTTACATATGTTGAACATGGTAAGAACAAAATTATTGCCCCTCAAGCTATGATAGTGAGATTGTGTAAAATATATACATTAAAATTGCCCTAATTTAACTTCGCGGATGCTGCCATGATATTCTAGATTAGACCCTGGCTTCCAAAAGTTTGGTCATCAATAGGTGTTGTTAAGCTTAATACCACCATTAACACCTTGGCTAACAGGTATAGTGGGGACAGAAAGCATTGAGATTCGTGCTGCTGTGTTAAGGTAAGAGGTTTTCCAATTTAAACTATCCGCTAATATGGCGCTCAACTGGTGTTAACAGTCCCCATCCAAAAAGCATATATACGCTTGTAAGTTTTAGGATTAATGATGAAATCTTTGATATGTAATCGACTGTAGAAAAGATTTAAAACATGTTTTAACTTAAAAATCTTAATGAGCTCTTACGGACTTCATACAATTAGGAATGATTAACTTATTCTTATATTACAGCACTGCGTCGTTCTTTGGCCATCTGTTTTAGTGCATGTGTAGGAGCTAGATATTGTGAGAAGAATTGTGTACACACCCATAAAAGTGTAAGTCTTCTAGTAGTTAGCTTTTCTGTTCTGGTTTGTAGAATTTTCACATCATAAAAATCGAGATAACCACATAAATTTTGCTTATGGCAACAAGATATCAAACACGATTTGTAAATACAGTATCTACACTGCATCAATAATCTGGATAATCATATGCCGTCGTAGATTACTACGCTGGAACGTTGTTCTTATCCTTTGTACATACAGTATGCAATGTATAAGTAACCTGTGTCGACAAAGATACAAGTTTCGTTGCCTGTTAGGCCTATTGCCTTTCTTTTCTTTATTTTTAGAATAATTTTTGGGTAAGATGTGTAAATTTGGCTTTTATATTTTTGTGTATGTTTAACCATAATTATCTTGGTTGTTTATACGATGGAAATAGGGAACAAAGACAAATGGTTAGTTTTAATTGCCGATGATTGTACAATTTTTATTGCAGAAGAAGTATCTTTGTGCATACTTAGTATGCTAAATGACACTTCTTCTGTAAGAAAAAAGAGTGTTCAGTTTTTGACACCTGCTAATGAAACAAGACATTGACATCGATCTGTACTGCATGAATACTGTTTTTTTTACCTCAGTGTCCCAACCTCAAGAACATGCCTTATCTAGTCACAGCATTAAAACAGAGACTCAAATTAAGATCGCTAATATCACTTTATAATGTTTGAGATAAAGTTCCTTCAGATAGATGAATTATTCTCGTGGCTTACTCGACCGGAAATTGATGTTATCCAGAAGCGGGACCTTCTGTTTTCTATTGGAAAACACGCCACAGCTGCAGGTTGTTCATTTGGCTGACATCATTTTTGAGATAGTTTCAAATACCTTGCTGAAAGTTTCTTTTTGATGATTTTGATGATTGTATCTTTTCTCTCGCGAAATTTGTGCCCTTGATTCATTCAGTGCCGAAGATGTAAGTGATTACTAATCATTGTTAAGTGGCAGACAGTGACGGATCCAGCCCTAGCCAGAGCAACATGAGGAAGAGCTAAACGTTTTAATTCTTAATTGCCTTCTGTATGATGATGAGTCTAATAAGAGACTCTTCTTCATACAGAAAGCTATTAGAATTAATCACTTTGAGCATGCTTTGAATCTCCATTGCTGTGCTGTGACTAGGTAAAACCGTATCCTGAGTCCGCCTCTGTTACTAATGATTGTTAAGGGGCAGAAATCAAACAATGGTTGGTAATCACAGCGGCTTATGACACTGAATGAGTTAAAGTATGATAGTCATTGTAATGCTGCTTGACTATCGTATGTCTACTTAATCTACTCGCTTTTACAGTTAACCTAGTTTCCAGAGTCATTTATCTCTCTCAATGAGAGATACAAATGACCCTGAGAATTATAGGTTGTAATATAGTCGTTCGAAATAATAACGTAAAACATTGGAAAAGACTCCATTCGCAGTTATTGCTCAATTTATTTTTCAGGGTTATTCGATGGAACATTCGTTGAAAAAGCTTCAAGGGTTGTCATATATCAGCCATTTCATTATGACTGGATTGTTTATTATATATTTCATTATAAAACAAAGTGGTGTGTACAAAGCAAAGATGTTGCAAAAATCAAAATCTGAATGACGATTGTAGCAGTTAGTTACCGCATGGATCTGTCTTCGAATGGTATTTAACATTTTCGAACGATATGATATTATTCTTCTTGAGTTATTTTGAATTAATATGGTTGTTGTTGTTTTGTTTGATTAATTTTCGCAGCTGCTTGCAGAACGGAATTAAGTTAACATTTTGTTGGATGAATCTGCCTTAGTAAAGTAAATAAGGAGTTCTTAAGGCATATGAGCAATTTTGGTTTGGTATTATAGGTATAAATTTTTGCAGGTACTTTTTCTTTTTGCATATGATTTTTGCGAGTGTCTTTTTTAATGCATATACGCTTTTTTTTATAAGCAACAGGGAATTTCTACTCTGGCCGGCTGGTGCTTTTTCTGGTTTGAGCTTAACATGGTGCTTATATGGTGCTTACTGTGCCGTATATATCTTATACATTGATATGGTCTAAAATTCCACCAAAACACCTGAGTTGAACCCGTAGCCTTATGCTCAGCATAGGGCTAAGGGTTCAACTCAAAAAAAGAAATCCCGATAACCCGTTAACCCGGTACCTAAATGTTCTTGCCACTTGGTCTACTCGCTCTATGGACTTTTTCAACATCGTCAATCGATATATTACAGACTTTAATTGAACAAACAATACTGGCCCTAAATTTTTTATTAAAACTTGTTAATAGGTTCACTACTTATTGTCTCCCGATAAAAGCAAGAGATTATTTTAAGTAATAAGATTTAACACGTTTTTGAAAGAAGGCAAATAACAGGTTTTTGTGTACCATCTAATTTTGTCTGTAAAATAAACGAAATGTTGAATCATTTCAAATGCAAACAAAAGAATGCACAACATGGCTGAAAGACTTTTTTTAATGACACGAAAAAACGCTGGTAAATTTCGATAAAAAACTGCACTAAAAACACGAATTATGTTTTGAAATTGGATGGAAATGGTTAGTACAAACATTCAACAGCTCGTAGGTTTAATGATCTAGGACGATAAATAAATTTTGCACCTGAACAACAACAATTTTCTTGCTCTGGTTGGCACATTTTTTTGATAGTTTTGAGCAGGTTGTGTTTTCTTACATAGTGTAACGCTTATTTGTTCAGAAAGTTCAAAATTAGGTTTTTCATTTTTCCACCGCCTCAACATTTTATATTTGCCGGCGGCCAGTCGATGTTCACTTCGGGATTCCTTTGAAGAGTTAAGGATAACTGGGAATATAACACAATCGAAATGTGTAGAGCTATTCAAGCAAGGGATCTATGGCCAAACAAAACTCACGTTTGATTTCAAATATCACCTTTCCTTCTGATAAAAACGATTTTTGAGCCTAGGGTGGTGCTTACGTAGTGCTTATTATTTGGTCGAATTTGAGCCTCTGGTGCTTATAAAGGTGGTGCTTATAGAATATTTGCCTTTAACAAATGCGTTGATTTAGCCATTAAATCCAGAAGTTTTGTGGAAAATAATCAAAGAAGATATTAAAGTAGACTGGAGTCGTAGCTTGATTTCCATCCGAAACCGGAAAAAAACGGAAAGATCGCGAAATCGGAAGTCCGTACGGCAATCGGCTGCAAGTCTAATATTAAAAGAAAAAAAGATTATTTTTGCAAATCAATCGCTAGTATTGCAAGGTTTTGCGGGTCCTTAGTTTTGCGAATTTGACAAAAAATCGCAAAATTCGCTAAAATTTATGCCATGGAGGCAAGGAATAAATCAACCAGTTCTTATCCTTCTATTTACGTTTCATTTTTTTTATTTTGATGTTTTGATTTTTGAGTAGGCTATATAAGAATAAAAAAACATTACTTTACTACACTAAGATAGCTGAAACCTGTCATCCTTAATATTTATACATACAACTGTTTATTGTTACCTACCTTAATGGAAATTTCAGTCTGACTAGTTGCTAAGGCGAGTTTGATTAACTTTTTACCCGAATCTCAGTCTCAACCCTTAGCAATTTGGTGGCTTATAAAAATGAAGTGTACTCTATTGCGCCCTGGAGAGGGAGCATTACGTGTGCAGTTTTATAAAACATTTGAAAATTGTCCTGATCAAAGAAAGATACTGGAGACTGGTGACAGGATGGATAAAATTTTCAGTACAATAGGTGCAAGCTTCGTTTTTATACGTCCTTGGTAGGTGGTAGAAAAATGTAAAAAATTCCGCATTTTTTAAGTATATCCAGAACCATATCTTTATCTATTAGAAAATGTTCTACGAAATTTCCAAGCTCGTTCCCAGGGCATTGTAAACGATATCTATAAATCTTATATAGGTGTCGTCGTAGGGAGATTTGAACCCCCCAATACGTTCATTGTTTAAAGGTGGTTTAACACTACATTCTCCTGGTTGCGGAACCTAGTGAATTTCTAAAATAGCAGGTGCTTTTGATTGACTGATATCAGTCGCAGTCTCTTTGGTAGTTGAATATATTCAACTATAACTACTGAGCGTGGTTGCCGCGACCAAGCGAATGAACTGTGAACCCGCCTATGGGGATGAAAGTGATTAACATATCGTACTGTTAGCATATTTCTCTATGACGACATTTTATATAATATCAATTCCTTGATTTGATTTACAGATATCGTTTACGAGAGGGAGATTATAACGTTTTGTCACCAGGGGTAGATACAATTTTCAATTTTTTTTTACATAGAATTTTTTAATCATAATTTAGTTTGACATTCGTTTTGGTGTTTTGTTTGCTGTTCTTGTCCGAAATGAAAGTTTCGCGAAATTTTTTTGTGTTTTTATTTGTACAGTCGAAGTCCGATAATTCCAATGTCCGATAACGAAAAATGTTCTAATTATCGAATGTTCGCGTTATCGGACAGTGAAATTATCGGACTTTGACTGTATTTCAGGACATGGATATATTGTCGCCATCATAAAAATAACACGAGGCTGGACGCCAATAGTACTTGTTTTTAATGCGGTTATGTTCAGGAATAGCTGTGCAAAATTTCATGGCAATTACATTTGTACTTTAGAAGAGACTTACTTTTAATTTAAAAATCATTAGCCAGGTATTAATAACTAATTTCCATTGTGGTATTCTGACTAGATATAAATCCTCAACTTACTGAGCCGTCTTACGAGCGAGTTTATGCAACCTCGATCCCATGGCTTCTTTGTCTTTTTTTTGAGGATGTCCAACGCGAGTTGCGAGTTTACGCACAGTCTAATATACGACGACAACGAAGATTTCACCTTTGTGTATATATGCTACATGCATTCCATCCTGCAGGAAGGAATGCAATTAGCCTATATGAACAAAGATAAATATAGCGTTGCCGTCATAGATTAGACTGTGCGTAAACTCCCTATTATGTCATCAAAACAAACGTTATAACATCGTTCTTACGACGCTGTTGTGACGTTAGGTCGTTTTGGTTTTTCAGTATATATTTTATTTAGATATATTTTGTGTTACTTTTCTTTTGGGATAGTTTTTTCAAGTAGATATGATTTAGTGATTGAAAAAAACTTAGGATATGTTTTCTGTACTTTGTTCCTAGTATATGGGAATTAGGCCAAAAAGCCCTATAACCCGGACCAAAATCCTATGAAGCTAAAACTTGGTCCACGGGAAGAGAGTAGTATCAGGATTGACAGGACCATCAATCAAGACCTGGGAACTTTCTTATTTGGACATAAGTCATAATGTCAGATCTGCCTTGGTAGGCTAAATTACTGATAACATCGCAGCCATTACATATATGGCTAGAACGATAATTTCATGCTAAATCATTTTTATATAGAAACTATGTCCCCCTGCAATTAGACCCCTCCCCCTATCAGATAAATTTTAATAACTATCAAAATACTTCGTCTTAACAATTGGAACTCTACAACTTGTAGTTAAAATCTGTATTACATGTTTTGGCAACGTTTCAGGGTCATGTAATATGTAAAACAGAAGTTATAGGTCAATAGTGCAGACCCTGCAGTCAAAGCCACCTACCAAAATTGTGTTCAAGCCCTTACAAACTTTGAACTAGTATATATCCCAATGGCTTTAGGCAATTATCCCTTGAATAATCTGAAGTAATAATACCAAAATTGACTACTCACTCCTTGTTTATAATGATGTTACTTCTGTGTTTAGAGAATGTTCGTTCCGAGGGCCAATTGTCCATTTTTGATTTTGCTAAATGGTCATATCTTATGACAAGAAGATATGTTTTACACACATACGTACACGGTTCCTTTCTAAGGAAAAGTTTCTTATGGTACATAATCTTACTACATTTGGTAAGGAACCGTCTCAAAAATTCGCGTTAATTCGCTTCACAGTATTCCTTTATTCGGGGCTATCAAATATCACACAAGAATAAAGTACAACTTGAGAGATAAATTAATTTATTTCTATGTTTCTGGAATGTTCTGAACATTTTCTGCAATAAATAATTTCCCAAATGATTGGGAAACAAAGTCATTGAGATGATCACAATATGTAGCAATTTGCGCAGTTGATAGCAGGTTATCTAATCGAAGTGGTGGTTGTAATAGACGAAAAACTTTATTAATGTCTTCTTCGGGTAATAATGATTCTCCACGACTCTTTCGTAAATCATTTTCTTGTACCTAAAACAATAATTAGGTCACACAAACATAATAAAATTTATTAGGTTTTGACTCTAAATTCCGTTTCACGCATCGGAATAAAATGAATTTGCAGTGATTTGTTTTTAAATGAACTGTTTTGAATTGTCTAATGAAGTCGTTACATGAATCGTCTGTAAGATTAATAATACCATTTCCACTGATACGAAAGTTAACAATTTTCAAGACACTCTATATTGGTAAAAAATTACTACTTTTTGTCTGTGGTACACGGTGTTTTTTCATGTGGTATATTTAACCTTTTTATTATTTTAACACATGTTGATAAGTCAAGATTTCCTTTAGGCCTTAGCAACTCCTTAGCAGATTTGAGGCTCGTACAACTTTCAGCACAGAAGTATTGTCAACAGTAGACACTTTTAATCTAGGAAATTGATATTAGTTTCAATACGAAATGTGTGTGCGGTCTATTAACCATCTTTGTTTAAAAGCATCAAGTTGATGTTGCTATTTCTTTGAAAGTTATGAAGTTTTTGTGCATCTTGACAAAATTCATCTGTGCCTTCTATTAATAAATGAACATTCTTTTCCAGGTAGGATCTAAAAACATAACCGGTATTCATTAGAAACCGTCAACAACATTCGCATCGCAAATAGTACAAGTTTCATCACAGAAGAAGTATCTTTGTGCATGCTAAGTTTGTACCATAACAACACTCCTTTTATAAAATTGATACAAATTCTCATACGAATTTTGTGGACGGTCCCTTGCACAGTTAAAATATGACTATGGTCCAAATGAGTATGGATCGATGACGAAATAATTCTATCGTAATGTGATTCAAAGTAGCATTATAAATCTTATAGTAGAAAACACACTGAAATTTCAAATGCATTAATCCTATAGTGTCCAAATAAAACAGAGATATTTTACATTAGCTCAAGTTGGAGCTTTAAATAGACCCAGGACCCGAAACAGGACCCACATTGATAACAGTGTCTCGACATTGAAGTGGCCATCCTGTATAAATAATCGGAAATAAATAAATAAAGGGACATTTGCTACATGATTGTTAAAGCATGTGTGACCATTTTATGTACATTAGGTATCAAAGGGTTTAACTGTTGACAGCTCCTAAAAATAATATCGCAACTGGCTGGCATAGTTCGTGATGTACTAAGGAACCATCTGTAAATTTATGTTCATAATTCGAGTAAATTATTTTTAAACAATGTTGTGGTTGTCTGCCCGACCGGACTAAGGTGTCGAATTCTAATGACATCTTCGTGGGTTCAATTCCCGCTAATGTCCGTAGCTCGAATGGGAGCTTTAACCCTATTAATACCGGGCTTTTTTGATACAAAGTACCACACCCCCAAATAAAGTGTTAACCTTATACTTACATCATAAAACTAAGCACAGTGATACAACATCACAAGTCCGTCATTCCCACGTCGTCGTTTTAACTATGACGTCATCGGTTCGGCGATGACGTCATAATTAAGTTTTCCCCCGGAATTTTGATGAT
>JAUCNQ010126414.1:0-10197 GCA_032352715.1 Bougainvillia muscus | reverse complement strand
ACACTTCTGTAGGAATTTTTCAAATATTTACAGAACACATAATTTGAAGAACACGTACAGATGGCTGCTTCCGATTTCTGAAAACAAAAATTCGATACTTCAGTATAAAACTAATTTTACTGAATAAACGTCCAGTCTATCATGTTAAGTTATGGTAAGAGAAGATTAGTGGTCAGTAATTATGACTGTACTGTAAGTGATTAGTGACTGTGCATTAAACTCATATCTCAGATCATACCATTTTCATCGCAGAAGAAGTGTCTTTGCGCATACAAAGTATGCTACAGTTCTACGATGAAAATTGATACGAATTTCTATACGAATTTTGCAAACGGTTAAAGGAGAACAACCATAAGAAAAAACTACCTAAGGGACCGTCCACAAAATTCGTATCGTTATACGAACCATTTCATCACAGAAGAAGTGTTTTTGTGCATACTAAGTATGCACAAAATCACTCCTTCTGTATGAAAATTGATACGAATTTCGATAAGAATTTTGTAGACGGTACGATATGTGTTAGTTATATGAAGTCTAAAGTAGTATCAACCCTTGTACACATAACTGATGGTGTTTCATACCAAACAGGGCAAAAGCTAAGGTAAGGTTGTGCGTGCACAAAATTATTATGCTAACTTTAACTTTGTTATAGCATAATTCATTCTAGTCAGAGTAAAGTAAGTTAAGACTACATTTTATAATATTTTGATATATTAAAACGTTAATTGATGGCCTATAAAAAAACACTCTATTAAATACTTTATTACTCTTGTAGATTAATGATTGAAGCTGTTCATCTTAGTGGTTTTGGCTATTTGGCTAATGCTGAAACAGCCACCGACGTCCGTTAAGGATGTGCGATTGATAAAATCCTAATATATCTTAAATGCGCATATACACGGAAAGTAATATGGTTACAGACTTTCCTTGGTAAAAATGGCAAAATGTTAGAAGAAGGTTATTTATAGTGTATTCCCCTTAGGATCAACAATACTGTACCTTTGATCAGTGAATGTGGCTTCCCAAGGAGCTGATATTGTACTGGCATTACTGATTGGACTTTTAGGTGTCTCATTTCTTAATATGGTTAGTAATAAATAAAAACAAAAAATTAGTTAGTTATAAAAAATAAAAATAAATACTTAGTAGCAACACAGTTATCCCTACAGAAAAATGATGTTTTACGTTCAGGATTGTATCGTAGAACCTGCAAAAATCTGGAGTAAAACTCCAGTTTTTAGCAGGCTGTTTGATAAAATCGTAAATGAAAAACCTAACTTTTTAAGCAGTGTATTATCAGTATTAGTAAAGAATTAGAATAGTACTTAGGGTTCGTCTCAAAAGTTCGCTTAGATTCGCTTAAATTCGCTTCACAATTCACTTCATTTTCACCTTAGATGAAGTGTTAATGTAACACGTAAGTGTTACAATAACACTTCATCTGAGGTGAAAATTATAAGGAATGAAGTGAACTGTGAAGCGAATTTAAGCGAATTTTTGAGACGGTCCCTTAGTATGTACAAAGACACTTGTTGTGTGATGAAAAAAGGGCCAATTTACGATTCAAATTTGGTAAAGTTGATTGCAGAGAATTAACCTTATTTTTCTTACAACTAGAATCATGGATAAATAACTTATTATAATAAGAAGGTATTACATTACTTCAAAATACCTATTACGACTATTTTATATAAAAACGACTCTCTCTCTCTATGGTAATTCAAGGAATAGCGTCAGGATGGCGGACGCATAAAAGTCGTGGATTAGTGCCTTATTCAGTGCAATGCTATATGTATTTGCTTACAAGTCGCGATCAGCTCCATCAGGATGAGACAGATCTAAACAGAATGATTTTTTATGTTTTAACCCTGTTTTATAATTATATTTATAATTTTTTATGTCACTCCCTCCAAAGGATCTGACCTTAAAGTCAATTCTTTAAGAACTGGCTTTTGAGTCACTAGGTTAACATTTTTAGCGGGTTATGCGTAGGCTTTTAGACTGAGAAAACACAGATCGCAAGGTTTTAGTACTATTAATGCAATTTTTACAAATCATTAATCTTCTAAGGAACCGTCTCAAAAATCCGCTTAATAAATTCGCTTCATTCCTGTCAATTTTCATCTCAGATGAAGTGTTAATGTGCATACTTTGTATACACAATAACACTTCATCTGAGGTGAAAATGAAGCGATTTGTGAAGCGAATTTAAGCGAATTTTAGAGGCGAACCCTAAGTGATATAACGAAAAATGCTTTGTGAAGTGAATAGTTAAAGTCTAGTTTATAATAATGTCAGAAAAGCTACCAGCTTCCCAACAAAGTGAAGTCCTCAATAACCAGAAGATTGAATGAATGATCTTGACTGGGTCTAGTAATACCGATAGTGAAGTACAGTGTCGAGTATATTTCACTCTTCCGCTTACCTCCTGTACTTCTTCGATTAAATCTTTGACTTGGTTTCCTGAAACGTATTAAGAAAATTTCTAAATGAGCCGTTCGCAAAATTCGTATTGCAATTTTCTATTATCGTATGAATTGTTATATTGCTATTAAGGGATCGTCTACAATTTTCGTATGAAAGTTTGTATCAATTTTCATTCAGAAGAAGTAAGGACACGTTTACATGAAGACTTTCTATAGGCGAAATGAACTGTAATGGCGACTGCGATTGGTTAAATTTTTCCGTCGGAAAAATTTAACCAATCACAGAAGCCATGACAGTTCATTTCGCCCGCAACGATTTTCCATGTAAACGTGTCCTAAGTACGCACATGATGAAAAAGGTACTATTTGGGATTTTGCTGAATTGTTTTCTTAATAGCATGAAGGCAGAGAGGATCGAACTTATAAAGACCTAACTCTACTGATGGATGTAGTGCTAACTGGATGTAGTGCTAACCGTCTTCCTAATTCTTCATTAGGCACTACTTTATGAAGATTGTTATTGGTCGTTTGAAACATTGCATACTTAAGGATTTCTCTTTCGAGAATGAACCTAACATCTATTGAGATTAATACTATATTAGAAGTAGTGAGGATCGAACTCACACCAACTTCGCCCTACTGGCTGTAGAGCAAAGTGCTAACCAACTGCCGTAAACCAGCAAAAGGTTAGCGTGGTGAGGGTCGATTTGTCGACATCATTAATTATTCTGTTTATCATTTCACATATCAGTGGAGCGAATTCGCTTCTTAACACTGACATGTAAAATGATAAACAGAACAATTAATTAATAATATATAATTATGAAAATATTTAAAATGTGGTACCTATGTATTTGTGGTTGGTTTCTTGGTCTATTATCTGCATCTCGTTCCACTTCTTGTTGTGTTCGACCACTTAATGATAAGAATGTAGATGAATATTTATACCTCGGTACAGTAGCTAAGAAAGCACATCTCTAGCTACCATCATTGTTGTTAAGGTGGTTTGTCATTGCTTATCAATCTAATGTCATCACTCCCTTTTACCACATACTGGTAATGCATATAACAGCTTATTTAAAAAGGTCTCAAGAGAGGTAAGCTTGTCTGCTAAAAAAAACTTTAGTAGGCATGCTACAAGTTGTGTACAGTTATAAGGTCTTTTTAGTGTCACCAATAATCATATACAAAGACACGTAACTCTTTAATGCCTAGTATCCATCAAATGGTCATAACCATTTAAACAAAACGCTTCAGGCTTGTTTAAGTGCGTGTAACCATTTTGCTACAATAAGGCATTAAGGAGTGGACCTGAATTAGTGTGTAATTGTGTTTGTGAGATTTAATATATTGATGGTTGAAAATAACTTGGTAGGGACAACAAGAAGAGAGGGATGGCGGGTAACATGGTAAATAGGGATATATGGGTATTTTCAGGAGGAGATTCGGGTTACCTGAATTTAAAACCCGAGCCTTTTCTAAACAGGAAATTATATGCTGATGCAGGGACATCGTTTGCTTTTTCTAATCTGAAATACAAAAGGATGTAAGACTCGTTCCAACAAAATATGAATTCACACACCATTTGATGCTCGATTTATATCATAGGATTATCACAAATTTGATTAAGGGAACGTCCACAAAATTTGCATGGAAATTCGTATCAATATTATTGTGCTTACTGATTATATACAAAGACACTTCTTCTGTGATAAAAATGGTACGATTTTTGATACGAATTTTGTGGATGGTCCTTTATGAGATGGATTTGTCAGTAGTATTTAGGGTTCGTCTCAAAAATTCGCTTAAATTCGCTTCATTCCTAATAATTTTCACTTCAGATGAAGTGTTATTGTAACTCTTACGTGTTACAATAACACTTCATCTAAGGTGAAAATGAAGCGAATTGTGAAGCGAATTTAAGCGAATTTAAGCGAATTTTTGAGACGGTCCCTTATCTGCCAAAGCATGGCAGGACAATGTCTGTGTAAGTGAAAGGGAAATGGCAATGGTTATACTTTTACAAAACACCAAAAATAGTCAAGAGATAATTGGCAGTAATAACAATAGCATGGTTTCCCCTTAAGTCTCTCTATCAGAAAAAATAAATCCTACTATAATAATCTTACCTGAAAAATGTATGGTGCTCTGCACAGTTTTTCCACAAGTTTTTCGCCTTATCTTTACTAGTACAAATGAAAGTATATTCTTTTTCCTCGTCCTGAAATGAAATTTAAACAATTATATATAGCATAAAAAATAAGGATACAGAAATAAGAAATAAAATCTACTAACAAAAACTAGTTAAGTGAGAAATGGCTGGGAAGTCAAAGGCTAATTTACATCAATTATAAGGGACAGTTCATAATATACGCATCATATCAAATGTAAGTATGTACAAAGACACTCCTTTGGAATGAACATACAAATTGTTTACAGCGTCCCGTTAACAAAAAAGCTCTTAAAATAATAATGGTTGCATTATGATTTGATAGAGCGTTGTTCAATGGGAAAATTATTAAAAAATATGCGTCATGCTTGACAGAGAATTTTACAACATACTTTTTTCCCTTGTGTGGCACGCAACAGAAAACAAGAACCTTTGTACTTTAGTTTCGTTATTTTTGGCCTAAAAATATATAAGAAAAGAGACATTAGTAAAATCAGATGAATAATACAAATTCATGACATTTTAGTGTTCATCTCAAAATTTCACTTCATAAACTCGCTTCATTCTTGTCAATTTTTACCTCAGATGAATTGAAGCGTTATTGTGCATAATTTGTATGTGCAATAACACTTCATCTGAGGTGAAAATGAAGCAAATTGTGAAGCGAGTTTAAGCAAATTTTTGAGACGAACCCTTAGTGTTCGTCTTAAAAATTCGTTTTAATCTGTATCACAAATCGTTTGATTTTCATTTCAGAAGCTTCTGAATGAAAATTGTTGAAGCGAATTTATAAACGGGATTTTTGAGACGGTTCCTTAACATAAGATGAAAGAATATTTACTGTCTAAACAACACAGAACAACCAACTGCACCAAAAATAATGTTATCCATTAAGAATAATGTTATCCATCTGCAAGAAGTAAGTTCTAAGAGGCTGTAAATGTGTTTTTCTTCACATAAAGAAAACGTCTACAAAAATCCTTGTGAAATTCGTATTATTTTTTGTTCAGAAAAAGTCGTTTTGTACTTAGAGAACGTCCACTAAATTCGTATAGAAAATTGTAGCATTTCAATCAGAGAAGAAGTGTCTTTGTACATAACAAGTATGCGCAAAGACACTTCTTCTGAATGAACATTCATATGAACTTAGGACACGTGGTTCACATGAAGACTTTCTATAGGTGAAATGAACTGTCATGGCTTCTGTGATTGGACAGTTCATTTCGCCCGCAACGATTTTCCATGTAAACGTGTCCTTAGATTCAAATTTTGTCTGTAAGGATTCAATTCGCATGGAAATTCTATTTTCATACCGGAGGAGTGTTTTTGTGCATACTTAGTATGCACAAAAACGCTTCTTCTGTATGAAAACAGTCCGTACTACAATACGAATTTTGTGGACAGTCTCTAACTTGACTCACCATATAAATGATCCGATTTTGCTTTTATTTTTAAACAATACAATTCCAGTTGGAGTCAAGCCTAATAAATAATCCATATTATCTTGTCCTTTCACTGGATGTAGATCAACACCAAACATTTCTAACCATTTCACACGTTCAAGAAACTTTAATTCAGCTTCTGATGGCAGCAGCCCTCTATAAAGAATAAGAAATAATTAATAACACAATCTATACAGAATAGTATTGCCCAATTAAAATGCTCTGATGCTGTCCTTCTATTCTAGATTATACCCTGATAAGCCAATCAATAATTAGTAGCGAAACAATCCACTAATTTCATACATTGTGAAGGATTGAGGTATTGTCGGTACTGCAGCCAGGATCTAACCTAGAATAAGAGGGCAACATTAGATAAGTTCAATAAAGGAAATAGTTATGTAAAATAACTTTGGGGACTATCTTAGGGTCCGTCTCAAAAATTTGCTTACATTCGCTTCACAATTCGCTTTATTCCTAATAATTTTCACCTCAAATGAAGTTTACGTGTTACAATAACACTTCATCTAAGGTGAAAATGAAGCGAATTGTGAAACGAATTTAAGCGAATTTTTGAGATGGACCCTAACATAAAAAGAGCACTTTCACCATCAAGGGACAACATCAGATTTGCGGACGCTCAAAAGGCCTGGATTAGTACCTGGTATTAACGAGGTAGTGACAAAAGGTGATATGAAAGGTACTACGGGGATAGAAGTAGTCCTTATGTTATGCAATTTAATCCTGATGTTGTAAATAAATTTCAAAATTTCTCATGGTTCAAAGTTTAATACCTTAATTTTTTATAAGTATCTGCTATTTTTTCTTCTAATGGAGGTGTCTAAAAAAGAGAAATATTCAATGAATATCGAATTGACTTCTCGTGAGAAGTAGTTTCTGGCCTTCTATACGGAACTACAATAACAAAAACACTCTAAAATGTTACCAGCACACATTTTTAAATTTAGTTTTAAGAACAGCAGAAATCACAGATGCTTACAAAAGACCTATCCACAACTTTTACATTGAAAATTGCACAATTATTATATATCCCAGACAGACATTCTTCACGACACTTCTTTCGTTAAGAAAATGATACAATTTCCCACATGAATTTCCCTCCGTGAAAACCCATAATCAATTAACCAATAGCACAACCTGCGATTATTCTTCGGAAAACCTAAGACAACCCCAGGTTGGCTTATATTTTCCAATGGACAATTTCAAGTTGTTCAGTTGGATAACATGATTTTTGTTCAGTTTCTTTGGTACGTTCCCTTATTGTATAGTGCAACTGATTTAAGGACTTAATAAGGACCGGCAACAAAATTCGTTTCGCAAATCACACCATTTTCATAACAGCAGAAGTGTCTTGGTGCATGCTAAGTATGCACAAAGACACTCCTTCTGTATGAAAATTGATATTTTATACGATTCTTGCGCATCTTGTTGACGATGAATTAAATCGAATTCCATACCTGTTGTGGGACAAACCGAAATTCTGAAATAAAACCTTCTGTATGTAAAGCAGGGTCATAATCACCAAGCTCAGCTAAAAAACAAAACAAAGCAGTGTCGTAATCACCGAGCTCAGCTATAAAACTAAAAATGCAGTGTCATAATCACCAAGCTCAGCTATAAAACAAAACAAAGCAGTGTGATAATCACCAAGCTCAGCTATAAAACAAAACAAAGCAGCAGTGTCATAAACACCGAGCTCAGCTATAAAACAAAACAAAACAGTATCATAAACACCGAGTTCAGCTAAAAAAAAAAAAAAAAAGCAGTGTCGTAAACACCAAGCTCAGCTATAAAACTAAAAATGCAGTGTCATAATCACCGAGCTCAGCTATAAAACAAAACAAAGCAGTGTCATAATCACCAAGCTCAGCTTTAAAACAAAACAAAGCAGTGTGATAATCACCGAGCTCAGCTAAAAAACAAAACAGTGTCATGAACACGGAGCTCAGCTATAAAACAAAACAAAGCAGTGTCATAATCACCGAGCTCAGCTATAAAACAAAACAAAACAGTGTCATAACCATCAAGCTCAGCTATAAAACAAAACAGAGCAGTGTCATAAACACCAAGCTCAGCTATAAAATAAAACAGAGCAGTGTCATAAACACCGAGCTCAGCTATAAAACAAAACAAAGCAGTGTTGTAAACACCAAGCTCAGCAATAAAACAAAACACCAATCAATCATAATATCCAAATGTGCACTGCATGAAAACCGGATAACCTGTTTCGGATTACAGTACATAATCATTATTTGACATTTAGCAAAAATCTACATATGCCTATTTGACATTTAGAGAAAATCTAAGCGTCAAATAATCACAAAGTTGCGATGATCGTCATAAAGCACACAAAGTGAGCAAAAATGGAAGTAAAATAAATTTAACTTTCCGCCCAGATAAAGTTTAGAAGAATTTATGCTTGGTCATTTCAACTGATTTGGACGTTAGGTACCATCCACAAAAATCTGTAAAGTATGCAAAAAACACTCTTTCTGATTGAAAATTGATACGAATTTTCATACGAATTTTGTGGACGGTCCCTACGAAAAAGAGAAAATAACAGGTTTTCATATCAGGTGGCTCTTAGGAACCATCTCAAAAATCCACTTTGCAAATTCGCTACAGTCCTTGTATGCAAAATGAAACTTCATCTGAGATGAAGATGCAACAATATGGAAAGGAATTAAAGCAAGTGTTGAAAATAATACGATTTCTAGAGTAAAAGTTTAATGAACAGAGAAATGAAAAAAAGATAAAAGTTCAAAATAAAATCCATCTTACATTGCACACAATAAGCGCACAATTCTGCAGAGGTTTTGTCTTCGCATGGTACTCTAGAAAGAATAAATGTATGTTATATGAAGCAATACAAATTTCATCTCCCATCAAGTTGAATAAAATATGGGGTGATCCATAGGCGACTCTAGAACACTCAAAGAACCTAGTCAAAGAAATACAAAACTCATGATTTTTAATAGTTTTTAGCGATCATTTGTTAGCTATTATAAATAATTCTATTTAGTATCTATCTTGATGTTCTGACTAAGGCTGAATCCAGCATTTAGTTTTCAACTTTGTTACATTTGACATACAAAAGACTTGGCATAGTTATGGAGAGTACCACAAATTTCTGGGTTTTTTTTGTTTTACCCGCGGGTAAATTGGGTTTTTATTATTGGCGAGAACTTTAGAAAAAATAGGCCTTAAAGTTTCAAAATATCGGGAAAATCGGGATAACTTAAGTTCCACCGCATGCACCTACTTCACACACTTTGCTTTGAAATAAATTTGTTGCATTCCAACAGACATCCAAAGAAAAAGCAGGGTCAATTGAAATTTCGAATATTTGCTGTCCAACATCTAAGATATTTGTTAAAAATCCGATCATCTGATTTTATAAAAACTCTTATATTTCGGGTAATGATGCCCTAATCAATTTGACCCGGCTTTTTCTTAATTAGTTAAGGGAAGAGGATTTATGTGCCTCATATATATACCAATCAAAGACCTATTTTGGTACAGTCCGTAACTAGCGTGATCGAAGTATATATACATTGAAGACAGAATTGATATACCTTCCTTGCAGAATATCTTTCTTGACTTGCAGGAAAAACTGATACCTAATAGATGAAAAGAAAAAATGCAATATGCAATATGCAATACGCAATACGCAATGCTGCAGTATGCAATAAAGTAGTTCAGCGGTTCAGCGGTTCGTTGATTTTAATGCCTTAGTTTTGTTTAGCTGTTCATAGCACATGTTCATATCATATTATTTTGTAGGATTGCACACAAAGTCTTTACAATAGCTCTAACTAAATTGTATAGGGTCCAGCAGAAAACAAAAGACTCACCTTGTGATTTCCTCTCTTAACTTTGTAGGGTCAGCAGCATAGAATTTGACACCAAAATAAAGAGTATAAACTCCAGTATCATACACTAAACAAATAATAAACAAACAATTACAGTACAACAATATATCTACATACATCGGCAATACATCTACATAATCATAAGACAGAAGTCATACTAATGGTTATATCAACCATGAACTCAGTCTGGAATGACTTAGGGTTCGTCTCAAAAATTCGCTTAAATTCGCTTAGCAATTCGCTTCATAATTCGCTTCATTTTCATCTTA
>JAUCNQ010126403.1:0-10197 GCA_032352715.1 Bougainvillia muscus | reverse complement strand
CACCATGCTCGATTTTTTAGAGATTTGCTGCATATTTACAGAACAGATATTTTGAAGAACACATCTGGAGGGATGCTCCCGAAGGGCTATTCTAGAATAGGAGAGCAGCGTCCGAGTAGTTGAAGAAGGGCAATATTTATGCAAAAAGTCCTAAAATCACCTAGTTTTCTTTGAAAAGTGAATTTACAATTTCCAAAAAGGTAATGAAAACGTTTTAACTTAAGAAGCAGGATCACAAATTTAGTGGATGGTTTATAGAAGACAAATAAATCATAAATCCCACATACTCGACCATTTGCAGGATTGATGACCGTAATTTTAGCAAGTCGTGAAATTGTTGTTCCTGTGACAGGCCTTGACTTTGGTATCTATGAAGAAAATATATTAAATAGTTTGTTTTGTACTTTCAAGCATTGTATAGATTTCAGTGAGCCTCAGGGTCTAGTTGCTTAAACGCAGATTAATATAACTTTGATTAGCTTACTAATGCATTAAAAATTTGACTTTAACTATTTAATACTAATTAAATATGATTTCTAATAAATTCTGATTTAAGATTTAAGCAAGATTTAATACCTGATTAAGCTAATCGGTAAGTTATTCACGTTCAGCCACTGGACCCATACACTGCATAAAAAATGATGTTTTACGTTAACGATTTTATCAAGCAACCTGCATAAATCTGGAGTAAAACTCCGCCTTTCAGCAGGTTGGTTGATAAAATTGTTAAAGGACAACATAACTTTTCATGCAGTGATATATGCATATACATTATTGTGTTCGCCCTGTTTTTAATAAATACATGTACCGGAACATGTTAAAAGTAAAGATAGGCGTGCTTACAGATCGTCCACAAAATCTGTATTCGAAGTCGTAACTACCATTTTCATCACAGAAGAAGTGTCGTTGTGCACACTAAGTATGCAAACATACACTCCTTCTATCAATTTCAATACAAATTTTGTGGAAGGTCCATTACAAAATTGATTTTTCTCTCTGAAATAAAAATTTGTTCTCTAACAAGTTCATATTCATAACAAATGGTTTTATAAATGTATCATATATCGTCTCAAGAGAAAGTCATTTTGCACAATTCGAAACATGCACAATGACAAATCTCATAAGGTGAAAACGACGAGTTTCATATCCTAAAATTTTGAAATTAGAAAATACAAATTCTATATGGTGCTTCTCCATATGAAAATAAAATGAAATCCCTTGTGTCCTAGCCAAAGCAATATTTATTTATTTATACATTTTTCAAACCATACTCGGTCTCAGTCTCTTTGCTATTTAATGAGTTGCTTTCGCATCATTCATTTCTTTCCAAGCCGTTGTTAGGCTCACATCACTTCCGCCAGGGTGGCCTCATTTTTTGCATCATCGTTTTCCCTGACTTTTTCCTGACCACGATCAAATTTCCCTGACCATAGATACCTAAATATCTGTCTGATATTTTTGATCGCGTCTTCTGTATTGTGTCCACATTCCCCTAGAGCTGGACCACTATAAAATTTCCCTGACTTGCCAAAATTTCAGAATTTTCCCTGACTTTTTAGCCCATTTTTCAATTTCTCTGACTTTTCCAGATTTTCCAGGTTTTCCAGGTCTGTGGCCACCCTGCTTGCTTACCCACCCTCTCACTCCTTTATTATTTTCTATCCCTGTTTGGAATGTGCACTTATTGTTTCAGTTATTTCCTTGTCGTTTTTAATATTATATGAGAACTATAGTAGGAAATTTATTGATCGCGAGCTTTTTCCTTGATTTGGCAGTACATATACATATATTCACTATTTAGCACTTTATTTCGGTTGGTCTCTACCTTTTATGAACGTTTATTAGCCTAGACCTGCAGACTATGGCACGATTTGCAATGGCATTACTATGCTAAGGCACGATGTATTATTATCATTTATTTGCTTAGGCTTCTGCGCAGGATATGGCACGATTTTCAGAGGCATTTCTATGCTAAGGCACGATGTTTTATTATCATTTATTTGCTTAGGCCTATGCGTTGGATATGGCACGATTTGCAGAAGCATTATTATGCTATGGCACAATGTTTTATTATCATTTATTTGCTTAGGCCTCTGCGTAGGATATGGCACGCTGTTTACATTTACCTAGGCCAGATCGGCTATGGTACGATTATTGATTTAGTTAATTTCTTGGTCCGTTATTAGTGTTTAAGTGATCATCTGTATATACAACTTATTGCCTTACCATTTTCTGTGACATGCCTCCGATATTCACATTACAAACATATTCTCCACATTCTGTATTTCCTCGAATAAGCCCCCACCCATGCATGAACGCCCCACCTCGAACGAACGCCCCACCTCGAATGAGCGCCCCCTTTTGGAAAAAATAATTTAATGAGCGTCCCCCTCGAATGATTGTCAAACTAACCGTTCGTGTACTGATCAAAAAATGGCAGTTTTATTGATCTACATACCTTACAGTGGCAATTATACTGGGATTGTGTTATAGTCCCAGCACTGTCTCCTAGGAAAGTGTGACCAGTGATAGCTGCGACCTATAGCTAATGCAATCATAAACACAAGGAAAACCTGTAATTTTTGCTTCTAGTGAAAAACAAACTTCTGTTCATATGTAATTTGGAGAGTCGTTTTCCGGGCATCTATCCACACTCAATATCACAATCCTTCACATTCAGCTGCAACCATGGTCATGCCTATAGGTAGACACTATATTAAGTACACAGTATTCCAAAATACACTATGGATTACATCGATAATCATAAATACATACCTCTGAAATTATATCTTCGGTCACAGGACCTTGAGTTAAAGGAACACCATAATGTTTCTTCAGTAAAGCACGGGTACCAGGTCTGGATGGATTGATAATGCATTTTAATTTTTGCAATGCCATCAACTAAAGTAAAATAATTAGAGTCTATCTCTAACTTCTCAGCCAAGAAACATCGGTCCTAATAGTGCCGCAACACCGGTGGGGACATCACTACTTTTGTTTTGTGATGACTGGATTGATTAGTAGATTTAGCATATCAAGGCTAAAAACTGTATGAGAAATAGTGTTACAAAAAGTTACAGCCCGCACGTTCTGTAAAACCACTTTATTGTAAAACATATTCTCTTTAGAAAGTACTGCTATGCAACAATACATTTAATTTTTATCATATTTTAACATTCTAATGGCTTTTAGTGGAAACAAAATGTAACTTATGGTTGGTTAGCCCAACCAACGCTGCATCTCAATTTACAGAATTTTGTAAGCATGGACATCAAACATAGGGTAGTTCTCCATGATAAAATAATTTACAAGATACAATCAGGGACTAATCCATAATAAAAGGGCAGCATCATGTCAGTTCAATGAAGGCCAAATTTATGTTAAAGAGGCCTAAAAATCATTAGGATTATTTTATATGAAAGTCATAATTCAAGGGGCAGTGCCCAATTGGTGGACACTTAAAAGATCCGGCTAAGTGCCTGGCGGTACTCTCCTTTAAAACGGTAAAGCAGAAGTGGCTTTTAAGCACAAAAAGTAAAATAAATAACAATAACGATAATTTTGGGGCTCGTATTTTAATTCTTTAATGCCTGGCTAAGTGTTTAAACATAAACATTAAGCTAAAGTATTTTAGGCATAAAATAAGTTTTTAATGTCTATATTAAGGTGATGTTTAAGTACCTTCTGCCCCGGTGTAACATTTTTCTTGATAGAATGACCAGATTGAAAAACTTTGACATTCTTTGATTGAGTAAGAATTGGTCGTTCTTCATTATCTACTTGGTTGTCGTCTGAATCATCCCTAAACATTAAAAATAAATAGGAGTAAGGGAGTGTCAGAAAAATTCGTATGAATTTAAATTATACTCTTTCGTAAGTTTCATTGATTCACTCTTTGTGGTGTTATACTTACCTTGCACCACTTTTACAATCCATTCCACTATAACAAGCGTTCTATACCCAGCTTTATGACCTCTCAGTACTTTTAAGTAAGAAGTAAAATATATGCCAACAATAATTAGTTACCAGTTTAATTCTCTATTAGAAGTCCACTTTTTCTATTATCAATGGTCTACAAAGTCCACAAAATATTTAAAGAAATAATGTCAGAATTATTTAATTAAACAAATGCACCTTTGTGAGGGTAAATGCACCTTTATTTCGAAAATAGTTTCATAAAATTCTGCCCACCGAATGAATTTTTTTTATTTAAAAAATAATACGTATTTATATCTGGATAGAAAAACATGTATCTTTACAAATAATCGGAAGCAGCCATCTGTACGTGTTCTTCAAATTATGTGTTCTGTAAATATTTGAAAAATTCCTACAGAAGTGTCCTTGGTGGAGTTCATTTTTAGCATTGTATTGTGCATACAAAGTATGCACAATAACACTTCAACTGAGATGAAAATGGACTGGAATGAAGCGAATTTATTGAGCGAATTTCAAGGAACTGTTGCTTGTATATATACTTTTTTTATGTAATATAACATCATGGTCTATATCTAATCTAGAATAGGAGGGCAGCGTTCAATCAGTTTATACATAGTCCTAAAATAGGCCTAAAAATTCCTAGTTTTCTTTGAAAACTCAATATGTTTGTGACTATTTTACATGAAAGGGACACTTACATCATCGTAATTCAAGGGACACTGTTTGATTGGCGGATCCTTAAAAGGCTTGGATAAGTAGTTTGTTTGCCGTAAATAATTTTTTATACTCATTACGTGCATTGAAGTCATGGAAAAATGTTCGGACCAAATCTTACCACTGCTTAGAGCCATCTCTGAACACATTTGTTGGTTGTAATATCTTTGCTTTGCTGTTGAATTGAGTTAACAGATCAACTTTTTTCGACTACAAACAAATAAAGCAAAAAACTTTTATCAATGCACGTATCTTAGAAATAATGTTCCAATCTGAATTATAAAACTGTTTGAGAGCTCTCAATCTAGGCTAAATTTTTTAACCTAAGGAACAGTCTCAAAAATTCGCCTTATAAATTCACTTCATTCCTGTCAATGTTAATCTCATATGAAGTGTTATTGTGCATCAAATTTGGAAATGATTTCTTTAAAAGAGGCCTTATATGCCTAGGTAAGGTTAACAAGGCAAGGATTGACATTTCTTGGAATAAAAACTCAAAGCCTAATCACGTCAGACACATTATTGGGGGGGGGGGGGGCGCTGATTAGCGCTTCAGTGCTGATCGAAAATTAATCTCCACAAATAATCTCTTTTATAAGAGAGCCCTCTAAAAGTAAATAAACAATTTAATCAATAAAAATGCTTGCATTGCAAAAATGTATAACATTTGATTGGCTGTGCTCTCACCCGAGCGCCTTTGAGTAGAAATCAGTTTCACTCCCGAGCGTGTGTAAATGAACGAAAAAATGACAGCAGCGAACATTAAACATTTAGTAATAAAGCACTCCTGAGTGCATGTGAGTGAATGAAAAATGGCCACAGCGAACATAACCATTGCGCACTAAAAGCATTTCTATGCGTGAGTTCGAGAGCAGAGGGAGCGCATGCTCAAAAATATGTCTGAAGAGATTAGGCTTAATTTTCCCATTTCCCATTTCCCACTCCAGAAGCGGATTCAAAACATGCTTTTGCCCAGTCACATCAGTAAAAGGGAGACTCAAGGTTTTTAATTTCTTTATGTATGAAGATCGTCTCTAAGGATTTAATTAAGAATTGATAGTCAAGAGCCTGGGTTGCACACTTTTACACATAGTGACATATCGTAACAAACTGAAATGTGCGATAACTATATAATTCCAATTCTTCTACCATGCATGGAAGATGCCATGGTAAAAAGGTTTCTGGTTTTAGATACGAAATTGCAGCCATTTTGATTTGTTGGGGAAGTGCCTCCCTCACATGACCCAGCTGTTGTCAGCGCGTCTTAAGTTTGTTTAGGCTGATTGAACAAAACAGATTCAAGTTTTTTTCCTGTTTTCTCCAAAAAGAGTAGGCTAGATAAAAATGTTCGAAATTGAAATTGATGAAATCATTAAATTCTAATTATGTCTCAATTTTACTGCGATCTCTTACCCTTAAAAATAATATGAATTTAGGTCATAAAATTCAGGAGAGCATTTACTTGCTTGGATGGTTTTAGTTTTCTCACTCCTAACTTTAGATAGCAATGGTTTACCTGAATTTCATTTTCTGCACGTTCAAAGGCTGCTTGGATTTTTTGGTAGTCAATAGCACCATTACTCAAATTTGTAAGGACTTCACTCTTGATCAAATTGATGTCGCTTTGTACCTAAAACAAGAATTTCACTAATTATAACTTTGTTTCTAGGTTGTCTGGCCGAGCGGACTAAAGTGTCGAACCCAAAGACATATTTGTGGGTTAAATCCCTGCTACTGTCCGTAGCTTGAAGAGGAGCTTTGAATAGAACCAAGACCTCAAACAGGACCCACATTGACAACAGTGTTTCAACACTGAAGTGACTATCCTGTATAAATAATCGTAAATCAATAAAGTCTTAATATATAGATTGAAGTAAATTGACTAGAATCTCATAAAGTATTTTGGAAGTGTTTTCGCTCTTGAACAATATATATTATAAAAATACATATTTCGCAGGTTTAATAACGGATAGCAATTGCAATAATGATTTCAAAAAAAATCTTTCATTATATATACATATATTTTATTTAAAAACCTTGAATTAATGCCCAGGTCTACAAAATGGTCACACATGCTTTACATATCCTACAGTAAATGCTGCAGTATTGGTAAAGTGTGTATGACCATTTTCTAACACTGTACAGGTTTAATCAATCAGAATCTTTTCTTTGCATTAGGACTTCTCCTGTAGGTGAAAATAAAGCAATTATCAATGCATTGCGTTGAGAGCAAAAATGCTGTATATATGTACATACCTTAGAGAATACACGATTTAATTCATTTTCATCTATTCCTCTGCTTATAGGTTTGATAGCTGGAAGTGGTTTATATTTTGTATTGTTGAAATTTTCTCCATGTTCATATCTATCTAATGCACCTTTCATAGTGTTCACTGTGATACCATCCATCAGGATATCTTTTCATAATGTCTATCTAAAGTTCGATAGATAACTGATTCCTATTTGTACTGTATATTTATATATATATATATTTAAAGGAGAAAAAGTGTCTCAGGAGTGAACCATGAGGTAACCATAGACATCTTCCTGAAGCAGATCTGAATCTGTATTGTTAAACACGAGTCAACTGCACTCAACGTTCACTAAGGTAAGAGACAAACCACTCAAAAGAGGCTTCTCTGAAGAAAGATTTTATGGTCTAATGCATCGAAGGCCTTCCTGAGTTCAATTCTTGCAGTCTAAGTGTGGACGTCTATGGCTGTTGGTTTGTAGCAAAATTCTATGAAAATTCTCTGTAACCCAGCCCTCAACTCGATGACACAAATTCTCTGTTACACAGTTTCAGCACTCTGGTTTGTAGATTTGCTATTTTGTGCAGTGCTGGTCTGGGTTTTAAATAAAACTACAAACTGATGAAATATACTCAAGTATGAAGTATACTCAAACTAATTCTGATAATATTAATATTCTCAATTTTGTTATAGAAACCAATTTGATTTAATAAGCTTTTCAAAACTTTTCGCGAACACAAATGTTTTACAAGATTTTAATTTTTTTTAAAAATTGCGAATTTCTGGTACTGCCTATTCATTTTTGCTCGATTAGCCACTCGCATTTTTGGAAGTGGCGTTTGTTTTCCTTTTCCTTGTTCATCCTCATTTCCAGGGCTTTTTGTAGCTTTTCTTAACTCAGAGGGAGCCCTGGGTACGAGGATGTTTCTTGTTGTACAAGCAATTATTTGATGGAGGAAGAATTGCAGCAACTTTTTACATCTAGATAGATTTATTACCTGTGTTTATTCGGAAGCGGTCATGACATTCTAAGCAAGTCATCTATTTCATTAAGAGCCATTTTCTGTAAGAATCAGGCAGATTTAGGCATTTGACATAGTGACCATCACCAATTTTCTTAATTTTTGGATATGTGAAAGTCATTATTAGTGTTCTATCAAATAAATATAAATCTGGAGTGTGAAAACTCTGGCTAAGCGATACATAGACACTCAAACTTCACTTTCAGGCAATTTCACAGAATTTCCTGGATTTTAAGTCAAAATTATAATCACAAGTTGCTTTACCATCAGTGCACAGTACTGGTAGATATCTTTCAGTTCCAATGTGAAAAATAGGGGTGATCTTCCTGCCTAAGTGAGGCAAGAGATATCAAATTTGGTACTGAAGTCAATTTGTTATAATGTTTTGGGATTCACAGTTTCGGTTGCCATTATGAAAATTTTGCGAAAACAATAGAAATTGTCCAAAACCACTTGTATTCATCAGAAATATTTTAAAACTGGTGTTGGAGTAAGAAATTCTTGAGATTTTAATGCCTAAAATTCCATTTTCAGATTGTGTGCCAATTTATACTGATTTGAGGACAAATTTCATGACGTGATAAATGCTGATTTAAGCAAATTTTTATACTATCGCTCATTAAATACTCCAGGGCCTTCAAAAAATACAGACCCCCCCCGAAAATGACATGGTTTCTATCAGCAACTTTTTATTTTTTCTTACCACACGATTGGAGCACATAATTACTAGTGAATACGTTACATATTATTCAAGTTTTGTCCATCGGGTACTAGACAAAGAACGTCACCTTTGTCAACATCTGGCGAAGTAATGGAGGCGAGGGTCATGCCGCTTGGGAATAAAAAAGACAAAAAGTCATTTTGGATGACAGAAACCGGGGTGTTCAAGTGCGTAATTGAAATCGTTTTTTAATCATGTTGATTTCATTTATAACCGGAAGACCTGGTTTCTTGCTTACATTGCATATTTTTAAATTCCTATGTATGACCTCATTTTATTTTCCGAACCAAAAACAGAGCAGAAATTGGCAAACTTTTAGAAGATTATTTCGCTTCAAAATCTAAATCTGAAAATCACCAAAGATAATTGTAAAATAGTAAAAATATAGTCCCCCTGCTTTTTGCAGATGAAGCAGAGGAATTTCTTAGGAGAAATATAGAGTACTTTAGGGGAAATAAAATTTGTCTGCCTTATTAATTTTGTTCAAGACTCCGGTTAGGAAAGTATCCATAAAGACAAACATCCATCCAAACAATCAGGGATTGCCTTATTGGGGGTTTCGAATCGAGAGGCAGTGCCAAGAGAAAGTAGATGCAGAGCTATGGCAGGCTTACTTAAAATTTAATGTGAGCAATAGAAATCTAACAGTTATCTGACGCAAGCTTTTTTTTCTACATCATCAGACGATTCGCATGATTTTCTATATCAGACATCGCGTGATTTGGAACAAATTTAAGAAAATTCAAATAAAATTCACACGATTATACCTGGTTTCTATTATTTTCTGTAAACTATCTGGATCTCATTCAGTCCGCCTGGTAACAAGTAGAAATCATGCGTTTTACTCTCTCTGTAGTCCGTATATTAGACCCGGATTCAATAACAAACTTGAAGATAAAATGGCGGAAGTGATATCAACACGGCAATACAGACATTGGAATTTATGGCTATGCACGAGAAGCAATCTATGGACAGATTGCGATGCGAAATGTCAAGTTATGTTCAACTGTGCGGCACAGAACACTTTTTTTGTGTTAAAGTTAGGGAGAGGTCAAAATAACAGGTATACCCCACAGTCTACCCCCTGTTTTACACTAACCCCATTTCAATGCATGTGCATGAAAAGTATCGTGCATGTGAATGATAGAATTTTGCTACAAACGAACAACCATAAACGTCACTACCTTTAATAAGGGTATAAAAAAGTACAAGATTAAAATAGTATGGTATAAAAAAGTGTGGAACTAATTTGTGCGAATAAGGGTGAAATTCACACTAGCACAGACGCGCTACCACTCTTCAAATTGCACTAATAAATTTTGCACATACTAAAAACTCAAATTCATTGCTTGGCACTCATCCAACAACTATAATAATGCCCATTAGGTCTTCAATAACACTCTGGAATTGCACTAATAAATTCGCACGTACTAACAATATATATATATATATATATTATTGTATTTGATTATTGTATTCAATTAGAGAGTGCTCAATATAAATAATAGAGCTAATATATACTTTATCGAGAGGTGAAATCAATAAACTTCTT
>JAUCNQ010126392.1:0-10199 GCA_032352715.1 Bougainvillia muscus | reverse complement strand
AGCAGAAGCAGCAGTAAAGACAATGAAACGAATTTTAACCACGAACGTAAGCCCAAGTGGTTCTCTTGACAACAATGAAGTGGCTAAAGCATTGCTACTTCATCGAAATACACCACCGTCAGACATAGGTGCATCCCCGGAAGAGCTGCTATTCGGACGCCACATCAATGACCACATGCCAAGCCCATCACGATTTTGCAAAGAATGGTCAGAACTGGCCGACGGACGAGAGACAGCAATGAACATGAAACATTTATATGCAACAAAACATGAAAACACAACGGAATTGAAACCGTTTCACGTTGGAGATATAGTAAGCGCTCAAAATCAAAGAGGACACCATCCGACGCAGTGGAACAACACAGGTTCAATCATTGAAGCTCTCCCACACAGAAAATACCACGTACTGGTTGATGGTAGTAGGAGAACAACTTTAAGAAACAGGCGATTACTCAGAAAGATCGACCCAATTGTAAGTGATTATGAGATGCATGGTATAATACCAGAAATTACATCTACACCATCCGCAAGCATCCCTCAACATCCATTATCAGAACGAACCCAGATACCAATCAGTCCTTATCCAACCGAAGAGATGGGAATTTCCTCTCCTGCATCAGCTTCGTCACCAATAACCAGACCGTCGCACATACAATTGACCCCCCAGCATCCACAACTCCAAAGATTATTAGTAAAAGACCTACACGGACGAAAAATCTACCGATCAAATATAAAGACTATATTATGAACTAGACATATTCGAGATAAATTAAACACGAAAAAAAAATAAAAACACGAAAAAGGCGTGTATAGTATTTTGATATACCTTACAATATCCAGGAATCAAAATTTCAGTATCATCTATATCACTTGATAAGTATGTTTCAGTAATGGCAAAAATGTCAAACTTTCCTTCATTTATTAAGATTGTTATTTCATTAATCTTCCTAGCCAGACCATTGACTTTAACATGTCCCAGTCTGATGCCAGGGTGCAAATCTAGTTCTTCTACGAGATCGTTATGTGTTGTATCGCTTTCCATTTTTGATGACAAGGTCCTTACGGCCAGCTTCTTTAGAAGCTGGGTAGAGCTGGGTGTTTTCCGGATTCACAGCCTTTACTGTTCTTGTTTCTATATTTATATTGTTTAGTTATGAAATAAGAAGGAGTATAAGGCAAGCCTTTATGCTCAGTGACTTCGAAGTAGTGTGAGTATTTTTTCTTCATTTTGATATGTTTAGCAATACTTTTGTATTTTTGTAGCTAGCTATAACTAGAACATTTATGACTTTCATTTACGTCCACAGTACAGCGATTTTCGATATAAAAAAATTGAAGATTTTGTACCACAATGAAATTTGAATATGCCGTCAAAATTATCAATAAGCAAGAAGACCCTGGGAACGAGGTTGGTCCTGCGTACGAGGTTGTGGTCCTGCAGCATTATATATTTGTTATTTCTCTCGGTCTCCTAAAAATACATAAAAATACACCAGTAATTAAGGGTTGCGAAGCGTAAGCCAGTGACTATGTTTGCCAGCAAAAACTTACCAAGAAAGCTTTCACTTTGAGTCTCTCGGTCATTACAAGGGAGTTGGAGTTCGGAGGCCGAGGGTCGGGGCAAGGGGCCGGGGGCTTATGTCTTGGGGCTTGAGGGTGGGGGTTTATGTCTTGGGGTTTGATGGTGGGGCTTGAATGTTCTACATGTTAGTTTAAATTTGTTTAAAATTAGTTTTGATTTGCGCCTAAAGTGCCCCCCCCCCCCACTGTTCTCAGCGCGTCAAGCTTATTTAATCTTTTAGAATGTTCCAGAATTTAAAAAAAAATTAATTTAAAAAGTTTAAAAAACATTCTAACATTCTAACATTCTAACTTTTGAACATTCTGGAACATTCTAAAATACTAAATATCCTTGGAAGCGCTGGGAACTGTGGGGGGGGGGAGTCAGTTTGGTCACAAACCAAAATTTAAAAGACAAATCGCAGCGTAGGGAGAAATCTCGTTCTCAGACCTCATGTGAAATATATAATGATCTTGCCAAATAACGCTACACTGCAAAGCAGGCCTTCGGCCCGCTTTTTGCTTAGCAAAAAACAATACTCGAGTACAATCGCGGACAAAAACACCTCATGAGACAAATTTCTGAAAGGACACTGACATCAATGTATAGGTATTTTTTGGTTGGAATATGACTTATGACTCCCAACCTAAATCTGATGGTTTCTTTGCTTTTTTTTGCTTTTTTTCTTCTTCTGTGAGTAAAATCATAAGTTTTTCCGATTCTGTACCCCGAAAGAGCTCCTTATTGTGTAAATTTGCATATACAATATAAAAAGAACACATGATGGTTGGTGAGCATAAAAATGAAAGAATTCCATGTTTTAAAAAACAAACCACAACGGCTGAAAGTCTAACCAAACCTAGGTTGTGTCTTATGTTTTCTTATGAGCAGCTGCGCAGTTGTTAAGATGGATAATAAGCATAATAATATGATTTTTCACGCAGTGTTTATTGGTTGAAAAAGAAAAAAACAGATTTGTTTTATTTATTTATTTTTTCATTTTCACAATATTTGCCCTTTAACTGGATCCAATTTTTAGAAAGCGGATAAAACCCTGATTAGCTTAATCCAGTATTAAATCTGACTTTAATCAACCCCCTTTCGAACAACTGGGCCATGGTGTGTACTATAGATGGTGAGCAACGTCAAGAGCCAATTTAAGTACGACAAATACTAATAAAGAAAAGTAGACAAAAAACAAACAAACAAAAAACAACTGGAAACTATAACAGCAGAAGAAGAGTTTAAACAGGAACCCTTCAAAAAAAAACCATGAGAAAGACACGCCTTCATTTTCATCCGAGGAGAAACACCCCGGCACACTTTGTGCTCACAAATGTACTTCCCCTATAATGAAACAAGTACGACTCATCCATACCAGATCCAGCTATATACAAGCAAATTATACAAAGTGATTCCTCCGCATTTTAGACTTTAAGGATATTGCACTCTCACAAGATCGAAAACAGAGCGACAAGGCTTCGTATTCGTGTACTGTTTGAAAGTAAAAACCACTCCGTGTACTTGTTCATGTTAGCGATAACTGTAACAAGCTTATATTCCTTAATAACAATTTGTTCTGTCATCTTTATGGTAAAAGATATCGTAATCGCATATAATAAGATCATCAAAATTCAATGGTTATCAGGTAAGCCAACAGGAATACTCAAAAAAGCTCGAAAATTGCGAGATTATTGCTGAGAACTTCAGTGGTGAATCCAGTCCTAGTCAGAGCATTGCAATGAAGAGCTGGAAGTTGTAATTCTTAATAGCTTTGTGTACGATGACGGGTCTTTAGAGACCATCATGATACATAAAATAGTTAAAAATTAATGACTTCGAATCTCCATTTTAGGATCACGATGACAGATTGGTTCCAAATTAGAGTGTCACGAAAATATAGTGTATATTGCAACATTTTTTGCGAGACCATCATTGTACATAAGGCAATCAAAATTTAATGATTTTGAGAGTTTCCAGTTTACTGCTGTGACTAGGAAAATGCATACCCTGCATCCGCCTCTGTCAGCCTCAATGATTTTGTAAGTTATTAAAAAAATTAACTTCAACACAACCGCGTAATTCAAAATCGATAATCCGTATTGGCAAACGAAATAAAAGGAAACCAAGCGAATGTGGGATATATTTCGTCTCGCCGTCTGCGCAGAAGGCCATAAGACGAAGTTAAAAATATATGTTACTGTTTATAGTTGAGTAAGAAAGTTGCAAGAGTTTTAGAGACTTTGTGTATTCATTTTATGAGCTGCTGGTTCGTTGTTGTTAATAGTTCTAACTATTCGTTGACTACTGTTACTATATTATGAACTTACCTACCGTAAATGCTCAATTTAGCGCCCCGGGCGCTTATTATATATTTCAATTTTACACCGGGCGCTTATTAAATGCGGGCGCTAAAAAGTGCGTGCGCTTATTTCACTGATGATACTGCAACCAAAGTGTTTTTCCAGTCAGAAGAAAGCATATTGGCTCTGACAGGCAGGGAAACATTCGCAGACTTGGAATTAAAACACAAGACGAAGGGGATATACAGAAATTCCCTTGTGTAATAACTCGAATATTGAAGAAGTTAGACGGAACTTTATCTCTTTATGCTCATTTGAAGAAAATTTAGGGTGTTTTTCAAATTAGCGCCCCTTTCAAAGCAGAGTTTCTAATAACCGCCCCCATTACATGAGGGGGTGGTTATTAGATGCGGGCGCTAAATAAATGCAGGGCGCTAAATCAAGCATTTATGGGATTTAGAAAAAGAAGAAACTCGTAAATTTATGAGCATCATTTTGACTAAAGTTGCAGTCTTTATAAATCCATAATTCATGTGGAAATTTATATCAATTTTCGTTCAGAAGGAGTGTCTTTGTGCACACTCGATCCTAGCGCCTCTTGTCTTTTTTATGTGGAAGCTGAATCACATATAAAATTCCACATATAAAAAAGACAAGAAGTGCTGTGATCATGCACAATGACACTTATTTTGTATTAAGAATGTAAGTATGGTGCAATTTGCGATCCCGCAATTTTATGGATGATTTTTTGAAGTTGAATGAAAAAATGTAAATTAAATAACCTATAGTTCTCAGTCGAAAAACACAACATAATATCAGCAGTGGTGGATCCAGCCCTGATCCGAGCAATACGATGAAGAATTAAATTTTTTAATTCTTAATAGTTTTCTGTAAGATGATAGTCTTAAAGGTTACTTCCCTTGACAAATGAAGTTGATCTCATATGAAAGACCCCGATCCATGACTAATGAATCTTTTGGAATTTTTCAAAAATATTGGTTAGTTTTCGAGATATTAATGTTTAAAGAAGGGAGATGTAGACCTCGTGGTCTCCATTTTATTGCTGTGACAGGTAAAATATTGTTGCGAATTCGCCTCTTACGTTTTCCTTGCGATAAGTATAGAGATTCCCATTGGATAACATGATATTTCAAATAGTAAAACAGAAAACAATAGTAATTTTTCACTTGGTGGAGAACTGAGACAGTACAGTAAATCCCTTCCAATGAAATACAATGATTTATTACAATATGCATATAAAAAACGGTTAATTATTTCGAATTTTCTTCATTTGTTCATCGTGATCTCGGATCTAATCTTGATCATGAAGCTCGTGATAATTATTGAGCAAAGAACTGAATAAGTTTGGTAAACAGTACAAAATCCTTCCAAAAATCATTGAGTCATTTCATATTTCTATGGCCCTTCTATTGCAAACACATTCATTGATTGGATGGTTTCAAAGAACTACAAATAAGGGGAAATGGCGCAGGTGTGTTGAAATAATTTATAAAACACCAGACAAGAGAAATTTTTATTACAAATATTTCTACATCAGGCTAATTAAGATGTTTCGATAATATGGGGATGATGAAAGACCAATTTTAAAAATCTTATAGTAAATGGTAGATTGTGAGTGTATTACATAACTTTTTTTGGGTCAGTTTGTGTTATGCGAGGTCATTTATTTGAACATTGATTTATTGGCTTGAAGATCTGTAAAACAAATTCAGATCAGTACAATAGATTGGTCCAATATATAAATCTATTAACCCATTCAGTGCTGTGAGCTGCTGTGATTACCTACTTCTGTAGCAGAAATCAAACAATGATTAGTAGTCCCTTACATCTTCGGCACGGAATGAATTAATACCTAATAGCTTAAAGTAAGTCAATCATTTCAAAATGTTTGTATTGCAGCGTGGCCATTTGCAACTGAAATTACTTTTGATCGGAGAAAAGGTTTTATTGAAGCATATTCTGAAACTCAACGCACTTTAGGTGGGTTCTTTCATAGTGCTAAAATGCATTGTTTCCAACTGAAAAAACTCAATAATGATTTTAATTTCATGGTTTCTCAGTTTCACATTCCTATTCTAACATTTACTGAAGATCTTCAAAAATGACGTCACGTAGTCCAAAAATACAAATTAGCCGGGTGCACGTATTTAGACTATTTTTTAAATGATGAAAGATGTTGATAAGGAAGGTGTTCGGGTGGTTTATGAAGTCCAGTTCGGCTTAGCGTGCAATCAAACTTTTAAATGTGCTATATCAGCGAAAATCACTTTGTTTTTATGACGTCATCAGTAGATTGTCAGAGTTTTTCAAAAAAAATTCACTGTTCTTTTCCTCAGTAAATCTTAGAGTAGGAATGTGAAACTGAGAAACGATGAAATTAAAGTCATTATGAAGTTTGTTTACTTGGAAACATAGTTTTCAGCACTGTGAAAAAACCCACCTTAAGTATGTTGAGAATAATATGACTAGTTGTTAGTTTAAGTAGAATCTATATTTATACCTGCATCGATAACGTGTAGGAGAAAGCATCATAAAAAATCGTCTCTGCTTGTGACTATGGTGAGAGAGCAGAGGCGGACTCAGAACATGCTTTCACTTAGTCACAGCAGTACAATGGAAACTCAAACTCGTTAATTTTTAATTGCTTTTGTACGACGATGGGTCTCTAAAGACCAATCGTCATACAAAAGCTATTAAAAATTAAAACGTTTAGTTCTTCATCGTGTTGGTCTGACTAGAACTGGATCCGCCACTGAGAGGGACTTGAAAGATAAAACCAATTTCAAACTTGCTACCAGTATTTTCTATTCCCCTGATATCTTAATGTTAGAGGAATCTAAGTACAAGAACAATGGTAGATCCATTGAGAGCAACACGATGAAGAACTAAACGTTTTAATTCTTAATAGCTTTTTCTATGATAATGGTTCGTTAGAGACTCATCATCTTACAATTAAGCAATTAAAAATTAATGAATTTGCTTTGAGTCTCCATTATAATGCTGTGACTAAGGAATAGCATGTTCTGAATCCGCCTCTGAATAATATCTGTTTTTTTAGAGGATAAACATGGAAATAAAAAAATTTGTACTATTGATTATTTTAAACCTTTCTGGTCAAAAATGTGAATTTTCTAACAATGAAATAAATTTGACTTTAGCCGAAACATACATTTTTGGACTCAAATTTCAAAATGTTATCAACGTGATTCAAGAAAATGCAGGTGAAAGTTGTTCCATAGGAGAACTCTTGTTGAAAGGTTTTGTTTCCAAATCTACTGTGACTACTCCAAGTAATTTCACCAGAGCTTGTGGTAAAAGTATGACAGTGAAAGCTTGTAACTTTTCCCTGTATATTGATAACTTTACTAAGTGTGACACAAATTTCACAGTGGAAAAACCAAAACACAAAATTAAGAATGTGTTTCATTATCTATTGCTTTTGTTTCGCTATCTTGTAAAAGCTACTGCCGAAAAATATAGTCATAAGTCGGTATTCGTAAGTACGAAGAATCCCACACAATGCGATGAAAGAATAATTCGTTTTGATATTACACAACAGAAACAAAGTAAAATATTACAAGGTAAAATTCAAAAAGAAGTGACAAATATTTGTCATCAGTTTAGAATTGGTGCAGATTTTTGCAAGTGTAATTATTTTCAAATAGAATATAAAAAAACGAAGACATCATTGTGTGATATAATCACGTTTATAGGAAACACAACATACTCAGAAGAAAACATTGAAAAGTCATTTATTCCAGTGATCATGATGCAAAGCTGTAATTACTATAATCTAACATCCTTAGAATGTACATGTAAAAATATGCACATAAATTATGAAACAAAGAAAGAAGATTTTTGTAAAGTGCATAAAAACGAAACAATTCACGTATTTTCATTGGAGGAAATCTGTGATGCTTTTGAAATTCCAAGAAACGAATGTAGCTGCCATAATTTCACTATTGATAAAGATTCCATCTTTAGTTCAGCTTGCGAGTTTGTTTACAGCATCAACGTTATCTATGTATCAGAATATGTCCTGCCGTATGCGATAGTGTGTACCGTATCATCAGTTATTGGAATCTTTGGAAATAGTCTCGTTATCTTTATGTCGTTCCGTTTAAAGAAAACATTACCAAAATCACAACGTCTATTTCTTTATTTGGCAATATCAGATCTTATATTTGCAGAATTACAGCTGGTTTATGTTTTACCAAAATTTTATTCAACTAAATGGTTTTTCGGTGTTGCTATGTGTAAAATTTTAAAAAGTTGCGAAACCTTAGGCTCGATGGTATCCATTGGTATTGTCTTGATCATCAGTGTCGAGAGATACACTGGAATTGTAGAACCCTTCAAGAGAAGGTTTTCAAAGCACATGCAAATATCTTTTCTCAGTTTTAACTTGTTTCTAGCTATTGTATGTGTTTCACCGCAAGCATACTTCAATAACATCGACACCTTACAGAACTGTCAAACAACATGGGGTAATTACAAATTGGAACGCGCTATATATGAATCTGTGATCATGTTTCTATATTATATAGCCCCTGTGTTAACTATCTCTTTGCTATATGCAAAAATAATGTTAAATTTACGTAGCACGTTGAAATTTGGCAGCATTAACTGGATAGCTGATCCTCGACTGCGCAGGAAACGAATATCTGATAACAGACATACATTAACTATACTTATCTCTGTTGTAAGTATGTTTGCTATTCTTGTACTTCCGTTTCATGCAGTCAGTTTATATTTTAACATCAATAACTTAAACGAGATTGAGCTATACAAAGAAGAACTTGGCTACAAAAAATATGTGGCTTTGATGTATTTAAGATATCTGTCCTACCCTTTGCATGTAGCGGTAAACCCTTGCATATATTGTTTCGTAGACGCCAAGTGGAGGAAAAGCTTGAAGCAGTTATTATTGATCAAGTCACGCAAAGCACAAGCTTGTAAAATACCTATGTATAATATACCGATGTCTTCAACTTATAGTTCGCATTTACCGAGACTTTATGATGCTGATAATGCTCTTTCAAGATATCGTAACCGTACGAATGATGATAGTTTATATGTCACCAGAGATCTCTGATGTCACCTATCCGACACGTTTGTCAGCCATTTTTAAGATTGCATTTTCAGTAAGTATGATGTTCATATTTGGATTCAGCGTCGAATAATGAGTCGATGGTCAAAATTTAAAATCTAAAATTCACTCGAACAACAGTTAAATAAACAATTAAGAATATATGCGCAGAGTTTAGCAGTAAAAAGATTTAGTGGGATAATTAAAGTAACTCTGCATATATTTTTCATTTTCAATTAATTAGCTTTTGGAGGAATCCCGAGCTCAAAAAGGCGTACACAGCCTTTTTGCATATGTTAATTTTTTATTAAGAATTTCTTTTTGCAGCTAAAATCGGCTGAAATATTGATGATGAACCTAACATTTGCTAAGATATCGATGGAAATCGAAGTTACCTTTGATCTAGAGGCATATTTTGTTAAAAATATACAGTTTTGAGACACTTCTGAGCAAAAACCATCACAAATTCTCACAAAACTATGACATGACCAGCATGTTTTATTCATTTATTTCTTTATTTCTTTATTTGAAATGGGTTGTAGGTACAGTCAAACTTAAAGTTAACTATTTAGACCCATTACACACACATTTTTCTTCTCTTTTTTTTGAGTTTATTTTATCCAGGCTAAGAGTGCTTAAGCTGATGTGGGCCTACATGATAATACATATACAGTAAATATGATATAATTTAATTTAACAAAAATCAACTCGATTCTTACTACTTCTAATAAAAAATAAACTATTAAAATATCAAAAAAACTCAAGTAGCTAAGTGTTTATTTGAATAAATTCTGCAGTAGTATGTATACTGTTTAACATTATTCGAATAAGCTATAACATAACCTAGGTCTGGAACATAGTCTTTGCATAATTTACAAGGAGAGTTTATAGGTGTCCATTTCTTTATTTCTGTTTTAAATAATTTTATAGATGATAAGTTTGTTAATCTATTAGGCACAATGTTCCATATCAAAGGTCCGAAATGTCTTAACGAGTCTTCTCCTTTATGGATAGTATTGACATGAGGGAGATTATAGTCCGTTTGTGATCTTAAATTTGGACCTTTAAATTTTTATCTAAGAATATTTTATCCATGACAAAGGCGGATTCAGAACATACTTTTACTTAGTCACAGCAGTAGGAGGGATACTCAAAGTCATTAATTTTAATTACTTTATGTATGACGCTGGTCTCTAAAGACCCAGTGTCATACATAAAGTTATTA
>JAUCNQ010126381.1:0-10199 GCA_032352715.1 Bougainvillia muscus | reverse complement strand
GTCCCTCCTGGAAATAAGTTCCTCGAACTTTCGGAGGTTAACCACGTTAAACATAAAACTCACTCACTCACATAAAAAAGAATACGATACAAAAAATCTATAAACTCAATGCAGCCTAAAATTGACGTCATTATACCATACTTAAACAAGATGGATGACAGGTGCAACCCATGATTTGGGCGATGAAATAAACCTGTGAATTGTTTATAACCTTTACTTCTCAAAGCTATATCTGAAGGGATACCAGAAAATGAAAAGGCAGATCTAGTCTTTAAAACCCAGTCAGAAGTTTCCTAGATAAAGAGGTTTAAAGCTGAAAAGGGACAACCAAGTCAGAAGTTGCGTAGATAAATAGGTTTAACGCAGCAGAGGGACGAAGTCTTCAATGTAAGTATGGTAACGAGTCTTGATAGCTATCATGGATGTCTAATATAAATATTAACACCTTCGACATCAGGTGGATACTGGTTTGACATCAGATGGATACTGTTTTACCCATATCCACACGTAGGTTTGTGGCATTGTTAGTTAGGGTTATGTAGAATTACAATCATATTAATAATGGCATAACCAGATGGCATAACCAGATTGTCCAAGATAATTGTCACACAATCACGCCATCTTCGTTTGATAGATAAGGGACAGACAATGCATATCACAAATCATACCAGCATATCATCACAGAAGAAGTGTCTTTATGAATACTATGTATGCACACTCCTTCTGCATGGAAATTGATACGAATTTCCAAAAGAAATGTGGACGGTCCCTAAGATGGTTCATTTTAATAAGAACACGAAGCATTCAAAAATTCACTTGCAATAACCAATTATTGTCCATCAGCTGTTGCTCAACGATTGTTACAAGTAATTGTCTCAAACGTGTTTCTGCAGATCAACTGCATGAAACTATACTCTGTTTGATTCAACTGTCAAACCAATCATTCTATTTGCCCCATTTCCTTTAGCTCATTCGATATTCTAAACTGGCAACCGGTTGATACTTGAATGTCTGGAATACCAACAGTGGGCCAGATTTCTTTAAGAATTAACCCTTCATCAGGATCAACTTCAAAAACACACTAAAAGAAAAAATGATATGTTTATTTGTTTACGGATGCAAATTCATAATATCATAATACTAATTATGCACAAAAACACTTCTTCTGTGATGAAAATGGTTCGTATAACGATACGAATTTTGTGGACCGTCCCTAACTTGTTACAACTTGTTATTCGTATGTAAATTCGTATCAATTTTCATACAGAAGGAGTGTTTTTCCATTTGTGCATAATTAGTATTATGATACGAATTTTTTGTGGACAAATACCACAAAAAGCATACTATCACAAGAAATAAGAATAATAACCGTGACAGTAAATATAGGATCGTAAAGCTCATGAGATAAAAATAATATCATGATATAAAAAAAAGAATTATGAATAAACTTTCACATGCGATAAAAATTACATCTGACATAAGCTTTGAAAAAATAATTATTTGAGGAAACATTAATTAAATATCAAATGTTTGTCAGACCTACCTTTTCAGTAATGATTAAGTCCACACAACCTTTCCCAGTTAGAGGTAATGTACATGATTCAAGTATTTTATGTGCTCCACTCTAAATATAAATTCCTTATTTACACACGGACAGTAACACAAGTTAGTTCAAGTTTCACGATCCCTAAAAGGCTATTTGCTATTATTACTGTGCTATTCCCACTTCACGGAAATTGTTCGCGTAACGAACATACACGTAAAAAGTTGAACTAACTTTAACTTTTCTGCGACACAACAAACTCTTCAGGCAAAGCATAACAATTGAAATATTCGTTACGCGAACAAATTTCCTGTTAAGTGGAAAGCCGCCTTAAGTCACCGAAATGATAATGGAATAAGAAAATACAAAAATATGCAGCAGGTCAAGGGGAAATACTTTAGCTCAGTATTTAGAAAAACAACACTCACAGGTGACACGAATAACACCAAGAAGATTTTAAAGACTAAAAATAAATCAAATCAAAAACATAAATGAATAGAATACCTTAGCACTATGTTCCATTGCGACAACAACTTTAGTGCCTGCACTTGATACAAGATCCATTGCACCTCCCATACCTTTTACCATTTTACCCTGAAATTTACAGATTCCTAGGTTATGATCCAGGTTATGATCTGTAATAGTTATCAATTTCCAACTTTAAGTAATTCCTAATCTGTCTAAGGAAATAGCAACTAGGGTATGAAAGATTTATATTACAATCACACACTACTACTGAAACGTAAGAATTTTGTATTTAGAAATAACTCATACAAGTTAATCGTTAAAGTTCAAATAAACCTACAACACAAATACCCAAAAGTCAAACAGGCAGAAAGTTTACGATTAAAGAGATAGTTGTGATTTTTTTATCGTTAAAATTCATAACTATTCACTTGCAGTGACACTTAATAGACAAAAGATAGTTCTGCAAAATGGAATTATGCATTATTATAGTGAGTAATTAAAGGAATTTAACTGTTTGATCAGTGAAAATAAACGAAAAGTTGTAGTAACAATGAATTACCGGAATCATCCAATTAGCCAAGTCACCAAATTGTGAAACTTGCATAGCACCTAACATGGTCAGATCGATGTGCCCCCTACAAAAATCATTAGATGGAAACTAAAATTGAGTAAGAGATACATAGCTAAAAGAACAAGTCCGCTTTTTATAAAGAAACTGTAATAGCAAAACAGTAAACACAAAAGAAATGTATGAAGTTTAATTCTCCATGCTTTAATGTTAATATATTTTGATTAAAACCTAAAAACTTTTCTGATTTGAAATGTGCCCGCATTTATTTGCAGTTCCCAAGAGGTGAGGCAGGTACTATTTTCTGAAAGAATTTGACGATCATCTCTTAACGTAAATATTTACAACTATTTACCCTCTGATCATTGCAAATGAATCTTCACTTCCAAAATAAGCTGCACCTGGCAAGACAGTAACTGTTTCTTTACCTTGAAAAAAGTTACAAAATATAAAAAAATGATTCCTAAAACCAAAGCAAATGTCTACTCTCAACTTCAAAAAAAGATTATGTATGTAGCAACAATAAAAGTTTCACTTGCAATCTAAAAGTCTGCTACTCTTTATTATTAGAAGCGGCAAAAAAAATCATGGAAAAGTTTTTTAGTTTAAATGACTGAGAAAAGTATTGGCCTTATAAGTTTTTCAAGGTTGGAAACACAGTATTTAGCAATATACAATTCGTTTTCCAGCAAGTACAGAAGATAAAGTATGACACTGTGTCAATAACATTTTTTATTATTTTCTTATTAATCTGTTTTTATAATTATAACTATTATAACAGACTTCCAAGGTCTTAACGAAGATCACGATGGGGTCAGTAACAAACCATCTCAATTATTATTATTATATAAATTTTCTTCCACCTAATCAAAGTTCATTCAGAATGACACTTCATCTGAGTAGAAAATAAAGCGAATTGTGAAACGAATTAAGGGAGTTTTTAGAGGAAACTTGATGTCAAAAATCACAATGTCGAAACAGACCAAAAGGTAAGTAGGTATATTTAATGTGCCATACCTGCATTAATCAAATCAGGATCCTGCGTTCCAGGTGTAGGGAATGGTCCCTAGAAAAATGAACAGTTATAACACACAGTTAGTATCAGGGTGATCTCAAAAAGTTTCTGTTTATAATTATTTCATTTTTACCTCAGGATTACCACCTTTTAACATACTAAGTGTGTACAATAACACTTTGTCGGGTTCTTTTGAATGCTAAGTATAGCGGTTTAGAGGAGGGTCTTTTCTTGACTGCTAAGTATGCACAATAGCACCGAAATAAAACGATGTTATAGCCATCAGTAGCATTGATCGACAAATTTTCTTCAAAGTACATATGTATTGTAAATTTTTATTATTTACACTGACAGACGAGCAGACAAAGAATCACAAAATTCGATTAAAGAACTTTAAAACTAAAATACTCCTACATATGTTGTTGTGTATACAGTTCTATATATGAAAGTATTGCAAAATAACGTTAAAATTTGATAAATTTTCTATTCATCAAAATAGTTTATTTCTGATACAAGGAATATTGTCACTAAGACACCGTCCTTAGAATTCGTATCACAAATCAGTCTATTTTCATCACGGAAGACGTATTTTTGTGCATACTAAGTATACACAAAGACATTCTGTCTGTATAAAATTTGATATGAATTTCCATTCGAATTTTGAGGAGGGTCACTAATAATAAACAATTCCCTATCGGGTTAAAATGTAATCAAAGAATACATACCAGTCCAAGAATGCCATTCTCACTCTGTAGTGAAATATTCACATCATCATTGATATAGTTACTTGCCAGCATAGGCATGCCTATTCCAAGGTTTGCTATCATTATTGTTAAGGCCTTATCTTTAAGCAATTTAATGTTTTCACAGATTTTCCCATGCAAAGTTAAAATTCATAAAGAAAATGCATTTACCATTTAAGCCTGGTTTAATAAATAAACTTTATTGTTTATTGTCAAACCCAAAGGTCTGAACCAGCCTACCCAAAGGTCTGAACCAGCCTTTAAGGTATTTTAGAGGAAAATCCTCCTAGGTATTATTAATTCGCTTATCTGAAAAGATACCATACATTCCATCTTTAAACTCTAATGCAGCCCTTCGAATAATTCTCTCACGTAGTAGAGCAGCTTCAGATTTAGGTTTAGTGCTAGCATCATCTTGAGATAACGTAAGTCTCTAAAATATTTGAAATACAATTAGAAATACATGCTTGATTGTGACTTGAAAAATAAAAATAAGCTTTTTGTACACACATAGTACATAGCAATCCAGTTATGTCTTGTAACTTCGATAAAACAGTGTGGTAACATATAACATTTATGTGGTTGTTTATATTCAGATTTCCCAATATTTTCTTTTCGGTGCAGGAAAATGTGTAAGTACTTTTCACTATTTCCAGCCTAAGAGGATCCTTATATAATATCTAAAACTATCTTTGTCAAAATCGAGACCTATTGTGCCTATCTAGGCTGCTTATTGAACAGTTATTTTCACTTTTCACTACTCTTCAATTTGTTTTGTGGTCTGTACCTCTATTCTTTTTTCGTATTTTTCACCAAGTATAACTCTATTGACATAAACAGAGGGAATGTGAATGTCTTCTGGAGAGAATGTTCCAATGTCAACTATTTCCTCCACCTAATAAGACAAAATTTGATTACATTTGAGTTGAGTGTAGGTGTAGAAAAGTATTTTGACACACACAGCATACGGTTACAAGTACATCAGATTACAACTAAAGCTACAAGTGAATTGCATGAAAAAGCCACGTTAAGATACCCAATCTATTGCCCCAGCTGCATAGTAATAATGTTTTACATCATAGTAAGTAAATTACATCAAAATCTTGCAATTGATCTTCGGCAATCACTTTGATGGGCAAACATGCTTCAGGTTTGTTTAAGTGTGCGTGAAACCCTTTTAATATAATGATCGTATGATTGCATAATGGAAAGACAATGAAATGCGATAAGTTAAACGTAGTCAGATATCCGATTTATACTAACCTCTGCTATAGTTACTTTAGCAGCACGAGCCATGGGAGCGTTAAAATTTCTAGCAGATTTCCTAAACAAATAAAGAGTTGAGTCACAAAAGATGTGGATGAAAAAATAATTATTCGGGGAAACTTTTTTAACAAGAAACATTCTACAGAATAGCAAAATTATTATTTGTATCACCTTTAAACAGTGACCGTCCAACAAACGTTTAAAATTCTGCCAGATGATATGTATAATATGATATCTAAATACTACATCTAAAATTATAATACCATACCTTGTTATTATATTTAGGGGATTTTTTTGTTATCAATATCTGTCCGTCCACATAATTCACATGGAAATTCGCATCAATTTTCATACCAGAGTGTTTTTGCACAAAAACACTTTTTCTGTGATGAAAATGGTTCGTATTAAGATACTTAAACTGATATTAACTGTTTCATTTCTGATACGTGACAAATTTTGTGGACGGCCCCAAAGAAACAAGCATACCTGAATATAAGGTTTCCGAGTCTATCAGCCTTCCATGCTTTTATCAAAGCAAAGTCACCTGTGATTGCTTCTTCCATTATGTAATTACGTTCATTGAACACTCTGTGCTAGTAAATAATAAAGAAGTAAAGAAATATAAGCAACAGAAATGTCTTATTTAACATTGAGAAACATTATAACTAATTTGAGTTAAAGGATTAGTTATTATTTTACCACTTTTTTTTCAATTATAAGTCAAGAATTCAAAATAAGTATATGGTGATAACACAGAGTACAACAATTGTTATATTTCTTTGTATAGACTTATTTTGAAAATTTTAAAAACACAAAATAACTTCAACGTTTAACCCAGCGAGGTACTTATTACAAAGTTAAAAAAGCAATATAACGTTTTATCTAATCACTGCTCTATTATTGGTTTTATATTGGTACATTGATCCATTCTCAACTCAAAAACCTCTTCAGGGAGAAGAGCGTAATGATAGAAAGTTAACAATAGCTAAAATGCCCCACCAACAACTTGGATTTTTACTTCTTATTGAATTTCGCGTTGGTTCTTATCTTTTAGGTAACAAAACTGACTTTACGGGAATATTTAAATAATCACTTGTTACATTGGGTTGTGAAAGTTTCCTCACAAGTATTCCTTCCATCTGTCGGTGATTGGAATTGTTTTACTGTTACATTTGAGTGTGGATGAGCCACAAGTAGAACCAGGGTCAGCAAATAGACCTCCTTCCAATCCTCATACTCAGTCAAATCATGCAAAAAGAAGCATTTTCAATCAAGGGAATCCACCTCTTCATCAAGTTGGCAGAACTCTTCAAATGAATATGGCTTATGGTTCGTTGTTCTACATTTATCATAATTTTGACTTAAATAATCCCCTCCCAGGAGGTAGCAGTTCTACCAGGTAGTCTTTTGAAAGTATATAACAGTTGACTTAGGCAGAAAACTTTTTGCAAGATAATAGTCAGAGGCAGTCAGTTCAGCTTAACCATGCTGCTTAGAGCTCTTCCTTAACTAACCAGACTCTGTGCCATTTTATCACTATCCTGCCTTCAACAGCAAAGGGAAATTGCTATCATAAGGAGGCCTCGACCTCAAACTACTTTATACTATATAATGATTAAAAACTTTTAAATAGCACCTGTTGTAATCTTACTTCCGATTGAAAACCAGAAGTATATAATGTTTGTCATGTATTTTTATCATTTTTGTGGTTTCGAAGGATTTGACATTTTCATGTCCATCTATGCTCCTTTCCTTTTAATCCTTTGAACAAGCAAAAGGCTAATGCAAGGTAGCAGATGATAAAACAAACTCAAGGGTGTGATTTGCAGTATTTCTAAATCTCAACTTAAAGATCATGTCCATTATGTAAGGACTAAATTACGTACAGTTTACATAGCAGTTGAGAACAACACAAAAAAAACAGTTAGTAAATATTTTATAATTTGTAGGTTTAATTAACTAGTATAATAATATAAATAACAAGCAACGACATTGATCAACTTTAGTATATTATTCAAACCACTCAAATGGAGAGCGAAATGGAGAGCAGAATAGATAAAAATGCCTCTGGCAAATCGACCCAGATGCTATAGTGGAAATAAGAAGGATTTAGTCAACATAAATGACGTCAAAATAATATTACTTCACTCTCAATTTGAAGCATACTCAACATTTGGAAACATGATAGATATACCCAGAATTAACAATGTTAAAATAAGATGAAACTACGAAAGCACCAGGCACTAAGAAAGGGATCAATCAATCAATCAGACATATATCTAACCATTGCACCATTGACTCTTAAATTGTTATTAGTTTGAACCAGTGAATCGTCGTTTACGAGCTCAATGTCTTAGTTTTGTTCCAGTAATGCTTATATACAAAGATGCAGGAAGAAACACAAAACAAATATATTGAAGGAGGAGCACATCACAGTTTTATATTTCAATGTCATCAATGACATAAGAATGAAAAGTTTTACCTCTCTTGGCTTACTGGCAATTTCTATGGTACCATCTGCGTTATATTTAATTGGTGCACCCCCCTGTTCAATCAGTGTGCCATAACCAGTTGGGGTAAAAAACGCTGGAACACCAGCACCTCCAGCTCGAATCCGCTCTGCTAATGTACCCTAAAAATAAGAAAGTCCAAACAGGATTATCCAATATATTAGTCTCATTTTATCATCTATGTTGTTTAATTTATTTCCGATTATTTATACACTTCAGTGTTGAAACACTGTTATCAATATTGGTCCTGTTTTGGGTTCTATTCTATTTAAAGCTCCCATTTGAGCTACGGACAGTAGCAGGGATTAAACTCTCAAAGAAGTCATTGGAATTTAACAGCTCAGACCGCTGGGCAAGACAACCACAAAAAGTTTGTTGCACAAAAAAATTGTTGCACAAAAATATGTCTAACTTTTTGCATCCCACCGCAACGATTAACCATCAATTTATCCCCAATACAAACAATTGGCAAATAAAAATTACAAAATTAGTTTTGATATAGCACAAAGTAAATTAAACATAATCGCAATGTTAAAGAAACCTGAGGTGTCAGTTCAACTTCTAGTTCTCCAGACAAGTATTGCCTTTCAAATTCTTTGTTCTCCCCAACATAAGAAGAAATCATTCGTTTAATCTAAATTTAAAGATTTTCATATGGGTTTTAAACAAACATATTGGTCTTAAGGCTATATCTTCTATTCAACTGAAGCTCTGCACATATGTTATACTAAGGGACCGACCACAAAATTCGTATCGTTAAACGTTTCATCTCAGAAGGTTTTTGTGCATACCTAGTATGCACAAAAACACTCCTTTTGTATGAAAATTGATACGAATTTTGATACAAATTTTGTGGACAGTCCCTAAATAAACTTGAACGGAGCATTTTCTATTTGTTAACTTTGCTAGCCATATTTCAAAGTTTAAAGCATTAAAAAAAGAAACATGAATGGTAACAGTGTTGTAATCATGAGAATTTACTATTATTACTTATAATTTGATAATTTCAGGTAGGATTAGCAAGGCCTTAACATAATAAACTTATATACCTGTTGTTGTCGTAGAAGTAGTCCTAAACCAAAGTCATCAACACTAAAGAAATTAATTTAGACACTACATCACATTTTGACAATTTATTCAATTAAATTAAACTATTTTGTATATTTTTCTACCCTATAGACACAAAGTTTGCATCACAAACTAAGTCATTTCTGCTAAATGATTACTGGTACAAATATCAATAATTTATTTGTGAATGGGTAATTCAGTCACTTAATACACTCACCCAGCATTATTACTAACTACTGTTAAATTCTTGACTTTAGTTTCTAGCAAACCATTGATCAAATTTTCAGGGATGCCACAGAGACCAAATCCTGAAATATAAAACCATAGAAAAGTAGTACAGGAGTTACCAGCCCAACATGAAATAGCTCATTAATGTAATTGCTCGTTTTACCGTTTTAGGAAACAAAAAGTATAATATATATCTCGCTGTATGGAAAAAGGCTGCGCCAGTGTAGTACAATGAAACAATATAGACTTAAAATCCCAATATTCATTAAGCGGAAGCAGAATAAATAAAGGGAAAAACAAAGGAATATATGCTGCCGTTGTACATAACATAGTGTACAATCTCCAGGTGATATGTAAAAAGGTAGTAAATAATGCATTGATATATGGGACTCAGGATAATGAAATAGATTAAGAAACCAAAAGAGAACAGGTCAACTCTAATAATAAACTGTCAGAAACCAGCTTATACAACAAGCTATCTAAACATAATGCTTAATATTTATTTTGGACTCGTATAACAGGTGGCAGTTGTTTGGATAAAAAATAAATATTAAATAAAATATAAAGTTTCCTCAAATAATTATTTTCCTGGACATAGGCAATTGACTTGAATAAATAAAGAAGAAATAGAGGAAGAAATAAAGGTATATCTACTGCCATTCTACATAGCATAGTGTACAATCTCCAGGTGATATGTAAATGAAAACAGCCCTGCAGGCTGAAAGATTCCCGTTACTTATGAAATATCGAGGGGATGCAACGTCGTTGAGGCCGTGCGGCACTCGCTTGC
>JAUCNQ010126370.1:0-10202 GCA_032352715.1 Bougainvillia muscus | reverse complement strand
AATAATCTAACCGTGGGCCAAATTGACCCCCCCCCATCCATACAAAGGCCAAAAAAGCCCAGGTTTAATAGGGTTAAGACTGTGCCAACTTGGAATGCATAGGGGGTGCCCTTGAAATAATAATGTAAATATGGTTTTACTACACTGATTAGAACATCACAATACCTGATATGGTGTTGAATTTTTGGCAGATTTTACTAGTAACCGGTATTTTCATATACATCAACTTTATTATCAAAACATTAGTGTACAACGAAAGTTGCATTAGATTTTGACCACAGCGGGCTAGCAGGAAGGCAAAAATGTGCAAATTTTTTTTCCGAACGTTTTTGTAGCAATAAAGTAACATTCCTACACAATATAACTTACTATTGATGCACAGTGAAATTGAACACACTAGAAGAACAATTCAATGAAAAAGATGGCTGAATTTGACTCAAATGTTCATTACGGTCAGGTGTTACAGTTCGTGTGAATCGTGTACATACTGCCTTAGGCTTGAAATCGTTTGATTTTAGAGCGTCATTAGCATGGAATAAACTTCCTGCTGGAGTAAAAGAGTTAACATCGTGTGTAGCATTCAAAAATGCGATTAAAGATGTTGACATATATTGCTCTTGCAAACTATGTTCCTAACTATTGATTTTTTATTTTTATTTTTTTGTATCAGTTGGACTTCATTAGTACTTTGTAACTCTTTCCTTTTTCAACTATAAATTAAGAATAAATAAAATAAATAACTAAATAATAATCCATTCAAATCACATGACCTGCAATTTATGATAATCCTATAATTCCAATTTTAGGCATCGCCACAAATACCAATGAAAAGGTCTTAAAAGATTGTGTAGAAAATTGGTATTACTTTTTATTTTTGGACCTTTCGGTCGGTTTTTATGGTGTTTTAAAAATGCTGCCTTCTGATTGGCTAATTCAATTGAAAATTAAATCCAATTTTCACAATCAAATCTTATCCAAATGAATCACTCTGTACCAATTTTCGACACAGTTTTATGAGTTATTTCGATCTGTATCAAAATTTTGGAACTAAAATAAAGATTTATATAATCGAATAATTTAATGACGTCATCACCTGAACAAAAATTCGAATTTCGAAAATTATAGAAATTTTTCTCTTCTTCGCTAGTACTCAAAAATCATATTGGTTTTGCGTATTAAGGTACTGCGCAGGAGCCTGTAAAGTTCTTACGTTTTGCTTGGATATGAATGATGATATCAATTACGAGATATACCTAATTTAATGTTTGCAGGGCAAATTTTGCAGGACAAAATCGGAGCACAATTAGCCGAACATTTCTACATTCGTATTAGCCCTCCGTGAAACATATTAGTTCATCCAGGTATTTTAGAGAATTTATTAGCTTACAAAGTCATATTTACGTTATTCCAGTCTGAAAAATGAGCAAAATTAAATCAGAAGTGGCAAAATTCGTTATTCTCTGTTTATTACAATCAAATAAACAAAATTGGTTCCATCAAATAGCTCTATCTGATGAAGGAAATCCTTGGTCTGTAGAATTACTTTGTTCACAGTTACTATCACCATTTTTTACAACCTAGATTTAATTGTTACTAGATATAACTCTAGTAAAAATCTATGAATCAGTGCATCTGAAAGCTCCATGATCTATGAATCAATAATAATAATCTTTATAGATAATGCTCCATATGATTCATTTAGGTATAGCCAAAATGGAACAGACAGATCTATTTCTTTCACATAACTGGGGCAAGGAAGGTTATAATCATGAACGTGTGAAAACCATCAACGAAGCTTTAAAAAAACGTGGATATATGACGTGGTTTGACGAAGATTGTATGAAAGGAAATATAACAGAAAAGATGGCGGAGGGCACACAAAAGCTGTCATTATATTTATAACTAAAAGATATCATGAAAAAGTCAACGGGAGAGATCAAAATGATAATTGTCGAAAAGAATTTTGCTATGCATCAACAAAAAAAGCAGGAAAATTAATCGTCGTTGTTATGGAGGAGGATATGAAAAACAATCGTGAATGGTCAGGATTGATTGGTATTAATATTAGTGACTTGTTATATGTACCCATGTGGGGTGATCTTAAGGATAAAACTTATTTAAACGAAAAAATGAATGCGTTAGAGAAATCGATTAATGGTGTGTGCGAAAGGATATATGGTAAGGATAATTATACCCTCAATAGAAATGCAAAATAAAGCACAGAAAGTAGAACTCAAAGTGTTCTTAATAGCTTAATGTATCACAATGAGTCTAAAGAGACGTATTACCATACATTAAGTAATTATAAAGTAATTATAAAGTAATTTAGTCTCCATGTTACTACAGTGACTAGCTAAAAGCATCTTGTAAATCCGCCTCTGAATGCTAGTTCGGTATTCTTTTTCATTTCTTTTGGCCTAAATTACTTAACCCTATAAAGTCCGCGTTGGGAGACAGAATAGGCCCTCCCCTATCGCAAAAGTTTTAAGAACTTTTGAGGTACTGTATCTTATTAAACTTTGTGACTTTTGATATTAATCTATTTTACATGCTATAGTAAGCAAGCTTTTTATCATGTCATATGTCATGGAGGTTATAATTTTACGTTGGCCGACGTTTCGAGAGATCTTTCTCAAATCATCGGACAATGAAAATGCGGAAAAGTGTTATTTATATACGAAAAAAAAGAACCGAGAAATGTGCAATCAAAAAGCAATTAACTTAATATATTAAGTCTGCGTGGGATCAGTAAATGTGTGATCGAAAAATCAATTAATAAATTACTAAGTGTGTATCTGATCAGTAAATGTGTGATGGAGAAGTCAATTAACAAATTACTAAGCATGAGTCGGATCGGCAAGTTAAAATTTGGATGCAAAAGTATTAATTTAATTTTATATGTTTTGGCAAAGTTTACACAACAACTAAGCTAACAAAATAACTGTTAATTATGGCCAAATCCTTACAAATTTTGAAAAAGGATAACTTCAGTTCCCAATCACTTGTATAAAAATGTGAGCAAAAAAATATATTCCCTACCACTATACTAGACCAATTTGGAGAAACTTTGCATGTGAAATACTTGTCCAAATTTATTTCCTTTAAGGTAGATTAAACCACGTGACGCCTTTCCTGGCGTCGTATACAGCCATTACGTCATTTTCAGGCACCCTTCCCTTCAAAAGTCGTATACGAAAAAATCCTGTCCTCAGCAAAAAATAGTGACGTCATCTTAAGAAATTCCATCATAGCTGCTATAACCATGCGGAGTTTGATGTTCTAAAACTAAGCCAATCTACAATCCTTCATGAATGTACGAGACTGGTGGATTTTCTTGCTTTCGTCCAGTTGCCCTGAAAAAACAGCCGAGACTTTTTATGGTTAAGAAAACCATTACTATACGTTGAGCAATTGAAACGTAACGACTTGAGTCTCCATTTTCCTGCTGTGACGAGATAAAGGCATGCTCTGAATCCACGTATGACAATCTTACATTTTACATGCAGCAAATTAGTACAAATTCTGTACATCTTGTTACGTTACTCTTATTGTAATTCATTGATCTACATGTCTACAATCTTAAATACAAAACCTTTTCCCACGCGCTTATAAAATCTACAGCACTTGCTGATTGATTATATTAGTACATAAGTAACCACCATGTTTACGCTGCGAAATCCATAGTTGATGCTTAGTTCCACTCTGAAACTGCACCTGAAAAACTGTGCATCTGTTATCACGGATATTCATTCAGAAACAATTTAGTTCTTTATAGTTCTTTATATTAGTTCTTTATAAGAGGAAGCCACCAAGATTAGGATACGATATCCTGTAAAATAACTTACTGTTATGTCAGTCGTTGACTATTATTTACTGTTGTTTAATGTGTTCCATCACTGTTATTTTAACCTTTTTCACACACCCCTCTCTTAACTGTTAGCATAACTCTCTTTTTATTATCCTGTTTTCCTTGTTATTTTATGACGTTCACTATATTCTACTAACAAACAAGTACACAAAATTTTATTGAAATATTTTGACGGCAAGGGGGTAAAACGACGTCATTTCCTGACGGGAGGACTACATTTTATCAAATGTTTTAAAATGAAAATTTGAATTAATAAATTTGTAATACCAATTTCTCAAATAAAAAGTTATTATGTAAGTATGTATGATATGAAGACGTCACTGTGACGTCAAGCTACTGTCAACGTGACGTCATGACGTCCATATGTCCTGTTGATAACTTCTTTTCACCCTTCATTTATATATGTCACGTGACTTTCACAGATTGAGTATACTTTTTGGAATCATCTTGGTTCAATGTATATTCATACAAGGTATTATCAAATTACATTCAGCCAATTAACATAACCATGTTCTCCATTGTTGATGATATCTGACTTAATATATTGCAAGAATCACTTCGAAGCAAAAAGTCTGCTAAATATTTCTCACGTTTGATTGCTATCATTATGGAGGATTCTGGAAACAGTTATTTCAATTGCAGTACGTTATTGAGCGTTGGTAAAAATTGTTAAACAATCTTTTTTACATCTGGACGCCTTGGTTGGATTTAGGTGCAAATATTATTAGTTTACACATTGACGCTCCTGCTATTAGAGCTTGAGCACGTGATTATGTAAGTAAGTTAAATGTTTTCTGTACTGTCTTTTGGCTGGGGCCACGTAAAGTAAGGAAGTCAGTATATTTACTTGCCTTTTTTCCAATTCCTGATCAGTACTTCATCATCTCTTTGGTCGTAAAGCAACGCTCTTCAGTATTCATCGAATGGTTAAGCTGTCAGGACTAGATGTAGCATACAGGTATAAATGTAAATCGATTAGTTTGCTGTAAACGCCTATTTTGACATCAAGAAAACATAAACTCTCTCGTCCAATCTCCATTGTGAACTTTAGATCGTTACCAAGAGAATTCATATGATTAAAAAAATTTATTCGGCCTATCAACACATCCTACCCATATTGAAAAACAATATTCATGATAAAGACCAGAGTATACTCCACTGTACCCCGTTAGTGTTATCTATACTAGGAAACATAACAGTATCAAACGAAACCAGCAAAGCGTCCTTACGAACCCTATTTGCATTAATATGAACAATAATATCGACCAAATGGGAAATGTTCTTAATTCTGCTTGGTAAGTTTTCAGTTAATGGAGCACAAACACTCTCAATGAAAGGAGCAAGATTTTCCATTGTTGTATTGTTGAGGGTTCGGGTCATTACCCTTAGGACCAGTTAACCCTATTTATACCGGGCTTTTTGGGTCTCAAATAAAACTTGGCACAGTGGTACAACACCATACGCCCGACGTCGTCGTTACGTCGTCCATACGTCGTCGTTTTAATTATGACGTCATTGTGTCAGCGATGACGTCATAATTTGTGTTTTTCCCCGGAATTTCGATGATCTTTCCAAATTAACGCCCATAAAGCAAACAGAAGTAATGAGCAGTTAAAGTATGACTGTTTGCCATGAATTAGGTGTAATATACTCAAAAATAATCTAATTGAGTCTTTCTTGGTCGAAATAAAACGACTTAAAAAATAATTATTTGAGGAAACTGGATGGGATAATATTTTCAGAGGACGTCTGGGCGCTAAAGGGCGCAATTATTTCTACATTTTTTTGTCTAGTTCTGTTGCCAATAAATAAATGTTAAAAGTCACCAAAGGGCATCTCTTAATATTGTATAGAACAAAAGTTATGAAAAAAAAGTTCACGTTTGTACTCCCCGGTATAAATAGGGTTAAGGCGGGAAAGAAAAATATGGTTTACTCAAAATATTTTTTTATAATAATAATTTGATATTATATGTTCAAACTGAAATAAGTCATGCATAATAGCTTTTACATATATTGTACTTAACCATATGTCAAACAACACATAACCTAATGCATATAACTATAGATTGAGAGTGAGCACGAAACTAACCATGAAAATAGATTTTATGTAAATCTCCTTGCCTAGCAGAGAGACACAGCACGAGTGAGAAACTGAGGGCCAAACCCTTAAAAATGAAGTGCCAAACAAGCATATAAAATTTATCATAATTAGCCACACTTATTGATGAGAAAATAGAGACCGCAAATACACATAAATCGGTATTTGAACAGTACAACGAAGCAAAGAATTAAATCCGACTATGAAAATACACGCCTATATAAAACCCTATGAGACAACTAGACAACATGATGAAAGTCTAGTAATGTGAAAACAAGACATTTCCTAGGGCAAACAATGCCTAAATAAGCAAAAATATAGGCCCAAAGAAGACCTAAATAAGCAAGAACCCGTAAGCACAAAGTGTACAAGCAAAGCCCAAGTGAGTAAAAAGCCTAGGCACAAAGTATACATTATGACTTATCAGCTTGCAACTGGAGTAAACTATATAAAACCATAGTCTTAATAAATTGAGTTAAACGTTTTGAAGTTTTCCAGCAGCATTTATATCCGAAGATGCAACGCAACATATCACCTGCAACCTGGACAGAATGCTACTGATTGCAAAGTCTTCATTGCAAACTATTTTTACAAAATGCAAAAAATCGTACGACTTGAATTAATACTGTATAATTTTATTAAATAGAAAGGTGTGCACATATTTCTATTTAATAAATGGAAAGCAATTAATAAAATACTTATATCATACGCTTATGCTATAGCAACATAAATACTTAAAGGAATCTCGAACGGCCTTTTTACATATGTTAATATTTTATTAAGAATTTCTTTTTGTAGTTAAAATCGAATGAAATATTGATGATGAACCTTACATTTGCTAAGATATCAAAGGAAATCGATGTTATTTTTGATCTAGAGCCATATTTTGTTGAAAATATACAGTTTTGAGACATTTCTGAGCAAAAACCATCACAAATTCTCACAACTCTATGATATGGCCAGCAAATCCACTTAAAGTTTTCGATACACGCATGAAAATCTCTAAATTATACTGGAAGTGCTTCTTGGATAGTACTATCAACTAAAAAGACTTACACGAGCTTCTTCTGGTTCTTGCGTGTAGTATTTTTTCGATGCTTCCTTCCGTGAAGCGAAGAAAAAATCCTTCGAACCTCTATTTTGTTGTGAACTTGAAATTTACCGACTTTTATAGAAAGAATGTTTTTATCAGCGTGTTGTCTATAAATAGATATTAGAAGTCCCTTAATAATATTTATTTATAGACAACACACTGATAATTTTTTTTTGACATAAGTTGAGCACATTAGCGCTCATTAGCGCTCAGACGCCCTCTGAAAATATTACCCGATCATTTTTCCTCAAAAAATTAATTAAAACTCATTGTTAATCAATCAATAAAGACAAAGTAAGGTTATTTTTGGATGTCTTAATTATATTTTATGTCAAACAGTAATCTTTACGTTTTCAGTGGTTTTTTTCCTCCAAGAACGTTAATTTGAGAAAAATCATCGAAATTCAGGGGCAAAAGGTAAATTATGACGTCATTGGCGTCACGATGACGTCATGTTTAATACGAAGACGTAAAAATGTCGGGATTATGATGTTGTACCAGTGTGCTAAGTTTTATGACGTAAGCATAACATAAACACCTTACTTGGGGTTGTGGTACTTTTGTACACTCCCCACCCCCGGTATATTTGATACCAAAAAAGCCTGGTATTAATAGGGTTAAGGCTATATTTAAAGAAAGACATTTAAAGAAATATGCACCAATTTGTCGCAACTATAACCAAGGTCACAGTCCATATGCAATATCTCTGTGGAAGAGTATAACAACAGATTAGCACAGAGTTAATGATAACTGAATGAAATCATTTTAGGATAGGAAGTGTCAACACGCAACAGCAGCCAGATCTCAGTAGGCGAAATGGAGTTCCTGGTTTATTGGTCTTATATAGAACAGAATTTTTCGCTGGTAATGTATCAACGTTCCATTCTTGGGATATTTCTTCTTTTTCAAACCATTGCCCAGCCCATTGTTTCACTATTTCCATGCGAGAACTAGTAGTGTCATTAGTAGTGCGAAGGTTCTCTCTTGAGCCGCGTGACCACTGGTAACTCTTACGAGAGGCAAACGGGACAATGGTGACAGGCCGTGTGTTTTCCGCCCTGTAAAATAATAAGTATTCTCTTGTTACTGAATGGTCTACCTGGTTTATGGTCCTTATGATTTGGTGATTGGACCACAATGAAAGGACTACAATGAAAATAAAGCTAATTGCTTGTCTTGTGTTATCTTGGCCATCAACCTCAATAAATCGTACCAATAAATTATTCATTTTTCCTATTTTTTATTGACCATTTTATACTAGCTATTTTTATTTTTTATTTTTTAACTTATTTTTTATTATTTCCCCTTTTTACTTGTAAATTTTATGATGGCGAATAACACTTATAATAAAATAATAAGAATAAAACTGAGATGGTCTCTTTGTAAAAACACTTGGCTTCCTCAATAGCTGTGGAAATAGGGTTTGTGTCAGGAAGGGCATCCGGCTGTAAAATCTTTGCTTCAACTGAAAAGTATGTAAGTTGTATTGAGTTTTATGAAAATGGTGTTTGAAAGTGGTGTTAGTGTGCCAGGTCAGGAGTTAGGCCGGCTGGTAGTTGTGATATATGCAACTTAGGTGTCAGTACTCTGAATGTTGGGAAAATGAGAGGTAATGAAATCGTTGAAATGCTTTCCCGCCGAAAGATTGAAATCTGCTGTGCTCAGGAAACACGTTGGCGTGGAGGGCCTGCAAGAAAGATTTCTGGTAAAGAATGTTACTACAAATTTCTCTGGTGTGGTGACCAAACAGGATTTGGTGGGGTTGGTTTCTTGGTAGCAGAGAAATGGATTGAGAGTGTCATCTCTGTTGAACGTTTTGATCATCGTCTGATGCAAATCCGTTTACTCTTTGGTAAAACTATAGTGAATATCATCTGTGCCCATGCTCCACAAAGTGGTAGGACAGCAGAAGAGAAGGATTCGTTTTTCACTCATTGCTTACAGTCACAACGAATGTTCCACCTGAAGAGTTTTTCTGTTGTGTGGTGACCTCAACGGTCATGTCGGTAAGGATTTCCTTGGTTTTAACGGTTACTATGTTAGAAACCAGGAAGGTACACTAATACTTGATTTCTGTTTTGCCGCAGATTTAGCCATTACCAATACTTTCTTTTTAAAAGATGAAAGTAAGCTAATCACATACAATTCTGGCGGAAACAAGACTCAGATTGATTACATCCTAGTAAGGAGCTCTGATCTCAAACATATTAAAGACACTAAAGTAATTGCCTGCCAGTGAAGAATGTGTTACCCAGCATAAAATCCTTTTATCTGATATCATGTTATGGACAAAGCCAAATAACCCCACACAGGCCTCACTGACTAGGCGTATATGGAAAATGAAAGATGGAGATATATGTCAACAATTTCAACAGGTTGTTCGTCAATTACAAGAAAAATATCTTGGTAAAAAAAAGAAACCATCATTTTACTTTTTTTGATTTGGAGAATTCTTTGATAGAGTTCCTCGCTCAGTACTTTGGTGGTCGATGAGGAAGCTGGATGTTGAAGAGTGGGTAATAAGAGTTGTTAAGTCGATGTATGCCAATGCAAAATCCCTAGTGAGATTAAAAAATCTTCTCAGCGAAGCTATCGATGTGTCAGTTAGTGTACATCAATGGTCTATCCTAAGCCCGTTACTGTTTATCATTGATATGGAAGCACTGTCAAGAGAATTCAGAGTAGGTTGTCCATGGGAGCTGTTATATGCAAATGATCTTGTTATTGTCACTTAGAGTCTTGATAATCTGATAATATGTAAAGCCTGGAAAGCATTCCGTGAACTATTACCCATCGTTACCAATCGTGTACTAACTTTAACAAATAGAGGGTATGTTATTTACTCATGTATCAGGAGTGTTTTATTGTATTGGAGCGAAACCTGGGCAGTTACTGTAGAGGATGTTGCAAGGCTTGTTCGGTGAAACAATGCTATGGTTCGTTGGATATGTGACGTAAAGATAATTCAGCATATTCCAAAAGAAGACAACGATTGAACATTGTGGATGTGGAGAATACACTGAGATGTCTACATGTCTACCGTGCCGATGAAACGTACTGGCCTAAAAAGTAAGTAAGTAAGTAAGTAAGTAAGTAAGTAAGTAAGTAAGTAAGTAAGTAAGTAAGTAAGTAAGTAAGTAA
>JAUCNQ010126359.1:0-10202 GCA_032352715.1 Bougainvillia muscus | reverse complement strand
AGAACGGGGGGGTCCGAAAATATTTACAAATAAGAATAAGCGGGGGGGCCCGTTTATTCGGGTCCTTAGAGTACACACAACGACACTTCTTCTGAATGAAAATTATTACTACTTCGCATACAAACTTAAGGACGGTCCCTTTTTTACTTTTAAACGTTCCTTTAAGATTTTTAGCATTTGATCTTTTTAGGATCCCAACAGAATTTTGCTCGAAAATACAAGATCCCGATTGATCTCTTAGCTTTTGATTATGAAGTGTTGAAGGGAGAGACAAATGGAAAAGCTCCAGAAGATGGTAAGATCTCTTTTAATGGAGTTGTAATTCTGCACTGATGTTTTCTGAAAACCTTCCTGTCATAACAAAAGCCTAATAAACTTCGCAATTTGGCCCGCGGTTATATTATGCGGTGTATCTTTAGGACCGTAATGGACCCAAATTTTGAACAGACTCTGCAATAAATATTGACGTTTGTGACGTCATCATGACGTCATCATTTCTTGTTATGGCGTCATTATTTGATCACGCTGACGCAAAAAATGATACTTTATGTCAAATTGTTTTGAAATATCTAAACATAATCTATATCTGTAAACACTAACATACCCAAATATGGTCCTTTTAATAATATTAGTAATGTTAGGAGAATTTGTTAATTGATCAAACATGAGAGCAAATTTCACTGAATTTTTTTTTATAAGTTTGGGGATATTCTTGTTTGCAATAAATATGTAACATAATTTTTTGGTGCCTTTTATTTGTAAATATGTCTCTTTATGTCTCTGAATACTAATATGTGTCTCTATATATCTCTAAATAACGCAATTCTTCACATTTCACTCCTCAATAAATCTGGTCTGTAAATTAGCATTTCTGGTCTGTAAATTACCCCATAATGACTGGAAACCGAATTAGTGTCAGTATGGCCTCAATAGTCTGAAATATCAATCATATTAATACAATAGCATGAAAAGTCAATTTTTAAAATTCTTACGCCCTGGTCACAAGATGCTGACACCTGGGAAAATAGGGTGTGACAAAAAAAAAATTAAATTTTCCGAAATCTAAATAAATTTTAGGAATAGTCACAAAATTTCAGCTAATTTGCATCAATCGATATAAAGTTATTCAAAATCAAAATCGTCGTGCGCCAATTTGACCCCCCCCCCCCCCCATGTGGAATAGGGTTAATATAAGCTGCATCCGGACAAATGGTACGAAATAAAGAATGTTAGAGTAATCCAAGTTTTGAGATAAAGAGTGATTTTTACAAGAATGTCTTACGAAAGGTTCATATATTTTTCTACTTTCTTGTTTTCCTTACCTTTCATTGTTTTGCTGTACACATTCAATTATTCTCCTATTTTATATTCTTATCGTCCTATATAATTGTTTCTTTGATCGCAGGTAAGCCTAGGAACCCTCTCAAAAATCGACCGTAAAAATTCGCTTCATTCATATCAATTTTCATTGAGAAGAAGTGTCTTTGTGTACTATACTACTTTGTAGGCACAATGACATTTCGTCTAAGATGAAATTACAACGATTTTTGAAATTAATTAAATTGAATGTTTGGGACGAATTTTTAGTATAATCTATAATTTGTTTCAGGTGTTCACGTCTATGGATTATTCATTGAAGGAGCTCGATGGGATTCGGACAATATGACATTAGGAGAATCAATCCCGAAAAAATTATATGATGAAATGCCCCTCGTAAGTATTGAAAATATACTCCGCATAATTAAACAAATGATAATACTTTCTTTTCATCTGGATGTTTGTTTAATTAATAACATCTCTCTCTCGCAGAGTGTACATCTGGGTCATGAGTATACAAGATGATACGAAAGTAGATTCTTTCTACTTGTTGCTAGTATGGCATCTCTTTCGGAGACGAATGTGATCCCATACTGTCAACAAGTAGAAAGTTTTTTTCGCTCCTGTTGTTTTTATTTATAAAAGTAAGCTTATTATAGCTAAAGAATGATGATTTGCTAATCGTTACTAATCGTTATATCAACTTCTATTAACACTGTATAATTATGTTTCCATGAAGAAACGATTAGCAGCTACATATTAAAGTGTACCTCTACCCAAACAGTAAAGTGTACCTCTATCCAAACAGTATCATTAATTGTTTATTTCATCAAACAACTCTTAACAGGAACGCTCACCCTCTAGATCTGGTTGAAACCCTGCAAGAAAGGTGCACAGGTACAAACACAACATTATAGTTGTCCTGTTTACAAGACCAGTGAAAGAAGGGGAACTCTATCTACCACTGGTCACTCGACAAACTTTGTTATGGAAATGAGAATACCTTCAGCAGTGCCACCTGGCCATTGGATAAAACGTGGTGTGGCCTTACTATGTCAACTGAACACTTAAATTATGCATTATATTTTTGTACGAATTTGTTTGAAATTTATTTTTAATATATTGTTTGGGAAATAAATAATTTGTAAATAGAAATTTTGAACGGCCTTGTTTTCCCTTATAAAGTTTGTTTTGAAACGTTACCGTGGATTACGAATACTTTTACAGGGCAAGTAAGAGTTCTCTAATAAGAAACTCCCAATAAGAAACTGTGAATGAGCCTGTAACGGTGTAGGGTAAGAAGCTTGCCAAATATATTTAATCAAAGGAGAAATGGGACGACATGCTACTATCGTTGTGAGATTTCCGAATGGGTCGTTTAAAGACTATTTTTGCAAGGTTATGTAAAACGTAAAAGCTTTACAGGCGTATTGCTAAAAGGCATTCCAATAAACAGTTTCATACGGCGCTACTTTAAACAAGTAGCAGACTTGAGTGCTTTATCAAACTTTTAATTATCTCTCTACGTTTATAAGATCAATATGTCCTTTTGAGTGCTAGAAATAATAGTCCTCTAATCTGCTATTTATCTACAATACGTAAAATACGATTTTATCATTCCTGCGCTTATTGAAGGATAAATAGTTTCAATGACATTCACTAACTGTGGTATTGTTCAAACTACGTCTCTCCAGCTACATAGTGGAACGTTCACAGTGCAAATTATCGGATTGAAGCAGAACAGATGTACCATTAATAGATGACTGTTGTTTAATACAAGTCTTCCACTATGCCACATATCAATCCAATAAACACGAATGGAATCAATTGATTGGTTAGCAATGAAGCAACGTAAGTACTGGATAACAACGCGTGTTGTGATTGGGTTATGAAACAGTAAATTGTGTTCGAATATTGTGATTAACAAATTTGGCTCGATATAAATATTTGAATAAGATGCGTCGATGTTTTGAGAAATCATGGGGAATGAAACAAGTTCTGAGCTACGAAAAAATCTTCGTAACAACAAGAAAAATGGACGAGTTGGGTTAACTCGCAGTAACTCATTAAAATTAATTGGTGATGAGATAAGTACGAATACAGTTCCAAGTTACCCTGCGAAGCCTACATTGCGTCGATCTCACACGTTTACTGGTTCCACCACCTCACAAAAGCTCGTTCGCCCCCCTGAAGATTTGTTACTGCATAAGAGACTTGAATGTGAACTTGATGTGACACCAAGAAGAGAAATCTCGTCAAGACAAACTCCTGGTAATGATATTATTAAACCACGATATATTCAATTCACTGAACATGTTCGAGAAACATCTTTGCTAGGTGACGACGAGACAGTAAACCAAATACTGCAAGTTGACAATAACAACAATGACAAGAAACATCGAAGAAAGGTTGTTTCGCGTTCCAAATCAATGAATGACAGCATTAGAAAAAAGCAGGTTAAAAAAATCCCCTCAAACAGTGACGATAATATTTTGACGAACACTGACACGATAGAAAAGTGTCGTAAAGGCCGTATGATGCGTCGTTCTTCCGACACACACTTACTTAAGGAGCAACATGTGGAACGGTCAAAGCAGTTTACCACAATGATAAAAGAAATACAAGAACGTGCTCCGACGAATTCAAATAAACTTTCAAGCTATGCATTAACAGTACTTAATGGAAGAACTGACCAAGAAAAAAAGAAGTTCCTACACTCACGGCGTAACGAATATTTAGATTTCTGGTTGAATGATCAGTCAAAACGCATTAGCAATCTTTCGGCTGCCGTCAAAGGTGATTCAGATAATGTTGAAAAACTCTCTGTACATCTACGAAAACGTGAATTAGACTTAAGCAATACACACTCTCTTCCTCGTAGAGCTAGTTCTGCTAGGCTACCCAGACGGAAAAATAAACTTCTCAATTTTAGTTCAAATCTTAGTAGCTCAGGGAGTGAGAATGAATTTCGTAATATGATGGGCATGGAACGGGTAGCCAGTTGAAAGTACCGTGCAACCAAGGTTGATTTACGTAATTTTACTTTGGTATGCATGGAAAGCACAGCCAATTGAAAGTACCGTGCAACCAAGGTCGATTCTCGCAATATTGCTGTGATGGGTGTGAAAGTACAGCCAGTTGAAAATGCGGTGCAACCAAGGTTGCTTTACGTAATATTACTGTGATGGGAATTGAAAGTATAGCCAGTTGAAAGTACTTAGCAACTGAGGTTTATTTACGTAATATTGCTGTGTTGGGCATTGAAAGTATAGCCAGTTGAAAGTACCGTGCAACTGAGGTTGATTTACGTAATATTGCTGTGTTGGGCATTGAAAGTATAGCTAGTTGAAAGTACCGTGCAACTGAGGTTGATTTACGTAATATTACTGTGATGGGCATGAAAAGTATAGCCAATTGAAAATACCGTGCAACTGAGGTTGATTTACGAAATTTTACTGTAATATGTATGGAAAGCATAGCCAGTTGAAAATACCGTGCAACAAAGGTTAATTTAATTAGGTTTCATTTAATTTACTTAATTTATTATGATGGGCATTGAAAGTATAGCCAGTTGAAGGTACCTTGCAACCAAGGTACGTGGATTTTCGTAATATTACTGTGTTGGGTACGGGACGTACAGCCAGTTAAAAATACCGTGCAACCAAGGTTGATTTTCATGATATTATAGCGATGTGCATTGAAAGTATAGCCAGTTGAAGGTACCTTGCAACCAAAGTTGATTTTCGGAATATTACTGTGTTGAGCATGGGATGTACAGCCAGTTTAAAGTACCGTGCAACGAAGGTTGATTTTCGTAATATTACTGTGCTGGGCATACAATGGAAAGTACAGTATAATCCCGGTAACTCGAACTCCGATAACTCGAACTCGCGTTAACTCGAACTATTTTCTTCGGTCCCTTGAAGCTTTCCTAGTGCATAGCAGCTTCGCTTAACTCGAACATTCGTAAGTCGTACTGTTTTCTTTGGTCCCTTGGAGGTACGAGTTACCGGGAGTTTACTGTATATCCAATTGAAAGTCAACGAACACACCAAGATTTGTTCCACAGACAAATAACTATGTTATCGTCGCTCGCAATTATAAAAGAGAGAAAAAGTTAAACAGTTGATTGAAAATTTCAGATATTTATATTTTATATTAACATATTTACCTCATTGGACAAATTTTTGTCTCCTGAAAATCTCGTCACTTTTGTCCGACAAAGGTATTTCCGGTAGCGTACCCTGGAATTAAACCTTACCGCGGTCAACTTCGCAGTGTCGTAATTATTCGATACAACGCCACACTTAGAATAGAAATGGAAATAAGCGCCTCCCTCGAATAAGCGCCGCATTATACTACGCAATGCAGCGCTTATTTCAAATTTCCATCCTAATTGAGGCTCTTATTTATTAAATGTTTGAGAAAATATAAATAGTAGGCACTAGTCAAAGGAAACATTTCGACCAACGTACTAAACAGCGATTTGGAAGCCTGAAATTCAAATATGTACAGTCAAAGTCCGATAATACGACTGCCCGATTATTCGAACATTCCGGTATTTCGAACAAACTCTCTTTCACCTGAACCAGCTGCAGCCGGAAATCCGTCCGATAACTCGAACATTCGATAATTCGAACACAATTTTTCCTCCCTTGGGAGTTCGAATTATCGGACTTTGACTGTATAAAAGTTTAACAAAACATTTAATAACATATATAGCATATATGAAAATGGATTAAGCGCCGCCATCGAATAAGCGCCGCCATCAAAAATCTGTTTCAAAAAATAGCGGCGATTAATCGAATAATTACGTGTCGATCGCCAAGTAAATTATACAATATATAAAGATTAGCATTGTTTCAATATTTTTTTATTTTATTGCTCAGTAAAAAAAAATTTAGTCCAACGAAAATTTTGTCCGACGAAAAATTATGTCCGACGAAAAATTTAGTCCAAATTTAAATTTTCAAAATAGACCGGATTAAGATAAGATAGGATAAGATAAGGTATATTTATGTTTTCACTCTAAAAACAGGGCATTTTGGTTTTTACTTACATTGATATCGGAATTTTAAAAATTCCCTTAGGTATTATAAAGTTAAGAGTGGGTTTTGTGTGTGTTCTTCTGGTAGAAAAATAAATACAAACAAGGAAGACAAAACACCATGCTTTGAACTGGTCTAAATACCCATTATAACGATTTGAAGTTGTTTATTTGTTTAAATGTGAAAATTCAAAAATGGACTAAATTATTCGTCGGACACCTCGCCAAAATTTCGTCACTTTTGTCCGGCGAATAATTTTTTCTTCGCCGGACAAAAGTAACGAAATTTTGGTGAGGTGACGAAAATTTAGTCCGACGAAAAATATAGTCCGACGAAAATTTCTGTAGGAATTTTTCAAATATTTACCGAACACATAATTTGAAGAACACGTACAGATGGCTGCTTCCGTTTTTGGAATCGCCATGTTATTGCCTATCGAATGAGCTACTTCCCATCAGCAAAAGACGAGTTGGGAAGATAACTAAATATGAAATGAGTAAAAAAGTGAGAAAATTTATGGTTTAGTTATTTTTACTGTTGTGGTAAGGTTAAAAGTGGATAAAAAAAATACAGCATATCCTCTAACCCTTTGAAAAAGTTTATTTCAACTCATAATAATTCAGTAGAAACTTTCGCGAGGGAAAAAAATCGCGAAATATTTGGGAAAACTTTCGCGAGTAGATGCTTCCAAATATTACGCGAGAATAAATTTTTGCGAATGGCAAATTGAAGAAACTTTTTCTGAAGGTTTTGTTAACAATAATCGAAAAGAAGTTGTTACACTTACAGGTTTTTTTTAAAACAATTTCATAGGGGAATGAATAGAGTAGGAGCGACAATTTTCGATAACCTAAAGTAAGTTGCTTCGAAAAGTTTGAAACATTTTGAAACATTCACGATAAAATTTCCGAAAAATTTCACGAGCATAAACTTTCGTGAATCGATCAATATAGTATTTTTCGCGTCGCTTTACTTTCGCGAATTCTCTATGTTCGCGAAAGTATCATTATTTGCACAAGGGTTAAACAAATTTATTTCTGCATTACATATAAAAAATTGGATTATAAAAATTATTATTCCCCGCGAAGATGAAATTTGCGTAAAACGAAAACTCTAAACCCAGCATTATTTTATTCCCAGTTAAAAAGGACTTGCTATTTATTAATGGTTTCTTTGTGGATATAGCCTACCCTCACCTCACACGCTTGCATGCACACACATAAGGTTAGACTGGAGTCGTAAATTTTAATGTTTTCGGACGCCTAGAAAGTATATCTTAGCGTAATCGGAGGCCGTACGGTAAACAGTATTTTAACTTAACGCAACCCTCGCCACACACGCTTGTACGCACTGTGTATGTTAACGTAACGAAAAGTGAACTTAAGGGAAGTTATGTACAGATTGGTCTGTAGACCTTGAATGAGCTAAATACGGACTGGTTATTTGAAATATCTCTGTAATCGTGATTAGCTCTGATTAAAAAAGTAAAATATCCACTACGTAGTAAACCTGCAGTTATGCGGCGGAAACATAAAACAACCTGGGGTTTCCCGACGAACTATCGCGTGATTTAAAACAACATTTTGGAAGTAAACTTTATTATATAAATCATTTTGTACCCTGTTTCCAGGGCGAATTGCCACCGATGTGTGTACCACGACAAAATATCGGAAGAAAACTCTTTTCAACTTCAACAGAGGTTCGAAAAAAATTTACCATTTCTTACACATATTTTCAAAACATGTCTGTGGTCATACTAAGTCATACACTGGCTTGTAAGATAAACTCATCATTCAAAATTACTTACAATGCGCCATATATAACAATGCGCCATATATAATAATTACATATACATTTATCTTTAACCCTTTAATGGTTTTTGTCCAAAATGGTCACTTATGCTTATACAATCCTGCAGCATTGTGATGCAGGGTTATTTAAGTAAGTGTGACCATTAAGAGGATACAGTGCATTTTTTAATCTTAATAAACTGATAAGTATTAATGAGATGTTTATTACAGAAGATTTAGATAATATGAATAATGACATTCTCAATTATAAGTACTAATTACTCATTACTCAGTTCTAAGTACTAATTATTACCCATAATTATAATCGCAATTCGTTCATGATTACGTGAAGAAGATTTGCATTATCAGTTCTCTCTCAAATCCCTGAAATTATTAACAACGAATTTGTGGCGTCAACGGTGTTACTGAATGACGCTAAAGATTGATGTTTCTACGGATTCTTCATCAAAAGTCTGCAGAATGGTGAAAGAAGTGACGGTCTGCAGAATGGTGAAAGAAGTGACGGTAGAAGCCATGTCATTGCATGATTTTTTTTCTCTCTTTTTTAACGATTTTGCTATGTGCTAACTAATACGGGACTGTCCACAAAATTCGTATGGAAATTGGAATCAATTTTCATACAGAAGAATTGTCGTTGTGCATACTGTGTATGCACAAAGACACATCCTCTGTGATGAAAATGGTTTAAAAATTGCTCCTGGGCCCTCCTGTTCTAAATATAAAACTATTTTTAAAAATAAATTCAAACGATGTCAATTTATTAAACTATTAAACAATAAAGATTAAAAGATGGTTAACAATCCTGGGAAAAACTATCAAATTTACAACCCACCAGCTTATCTGTCGACTCTTTATTCCAGAGGCGGACTCAGGACACGGTTTTACCTAGTCACAGCACTGAAATGGAGATTCAAAGCATGCTCAAAGTGATTAATTCTAATAGCTGTCTGTATGAAGATTGGTCTCTTAGACCCATCATCATACAGAAGGCTATTAAGAATTAAAACGTTTAGCTCTTCATCGTGTTGCTCTGACTACGGCTGGATTCGCCACTGTATTCAACATAATTTCATATCAGTATTCGAATTAATGATTATATCTGACATCCTCGTTAAAAACACAAATTTGAACTGTTTCCAGACAAACGAACCCAGTCCGGTGGGCGTGTGGGCGTATGGAAGAATGCTGATCCTGTTTTGTCTCTTGTCTTTAATCTTGCAACAATTCCATATAATTGCTAAAAGGAGTGGTTTTAGTGGCGGATCCAGCCCTAGTCAGAGCAGTAAGAAAGTGAATAAAGCATTAGAAGTTTTAATTCTTAATAGTTTAATGTATGGTGATAATGCATTATTCAATTAAGAGTTTAGGTCTCCATCTTACAGTTGTGACTAAAAGCATGTTCTAAATCCACCTGTAATTTGCCACAGATATCATCCAGGATTGCAGACTATATATAAAAAAATATTTGCTATTAAAAAAATTATCACTTATAAAGAAATTTAAACGAAGAAGAAGAAGAATAACTTATATTTACATACTTTTAACGAGAAGCTAGGTTTGTTTAAGTATGTGCAAGGAGGATATATGTGACCCCAGAAACATCGTGAAGTTAAGGGCTAACGAGAAGCTAGGTTTGTTTAAGTATGTGCAAGGAGGATATGTGTGGCCCCAGAAACATCGCGAAGTTAAGGGTTAGCGAGAAACTAGGTTTGTTTAAGTATGTGCTAGGAGGATATGTGTGACCCCAGAAACATCGCGAAGTTAAGGGTTAGCGAGAAGCTAGGTTTGTTCAAGTATGTGCTAGGAGGATATGTGTGACCCCAGAAACATCGTGAAGTAAAGGGTTAGCGAGAAGCTAGGTTTGTTAAGTATGTGCTAGGAGGATATGTGTGACCCCAGAAACATCGTGAAGTTAAGGGTTAGCGAGAAGCTAGGTTTGTTTAAGTATATGCTAGGAGGATATGTGTGACCCCAGAAACATCGTGAAGTAAAGGGTTAACGAGAAGCTAGACCACCCACTACCTAC
>JAUCNQ010126348.1:0-10202 GCA_032352715.1 Bougainvillia muscus | reverse complement strand
TTGAAAATTTGAGAATTGACCATTTGTTCGAATCTGTGCTCTACTGGTAACCAGTTTAGACTAACAAAATTCCCAGCACTTATGTGGGATTTATTTCCAAGTCGTAAACAAAATCGTTCACACTTGTTTTGTGTAACCTGTAGTTTCTGTTTAAGTTTTTTGTTCAAATTTGGGTACCAGGATGAACACCTATAATCAAAGTGAGGTTGAATAAGTGCATTACATAATAAACGTCTAAGAGACTCAGTTAGGTAACGATTTTTCCTGTTGATGACATTCAATGGACTTGGGAACCCCTATAAAAATCTGCTCTAGGAACACATGTTAAGACTCGCAGAGTTAAAGTGAAACAACAAAGTCACCCATGGATTTATAGAGTTATTTATCCTTTAATTTGTAGGTTCACATCAGCTTAAAGCTTGAATCTGTATTCCTGCTTAATACCAAATAAACTTCTTACTTACTTACTAACTTACTTACTTCAGTGACAGCGGCCTTGTTTAATTCTGCTTTTGCCAGTAAGGATACAGTGTGTATTTAGGTTGTTTATTTTGTGTTTATTCTGCCAGACTATAAACAATTGCATCAAAATCAATCATTATTCCTCACTCAATTACCCTATTTAGTTGTTGTAGTCTGATCTGAGGCTACTGAGGTTGTTTTTATTATTTTATTTTATTTTTGATTTAAAAAACTTTTAACCTTATTCAAACGAGCACCAAATTATATTACCCTACTTATACTGTATAATTTTGTTCTCCAAGAATGTATTTATAATATATTATATACTTATGTGTGTCGCTTGTTTCCAGGAGGGGCTACGGGCTCAGTCACTTATCGATTTTCATACGCTTAACGTCATTCTGACGTTATATATAATGTATGGGTGGGATAATGGGGGTGTGACGTTAAAATTTGCAGAAATTTTTATCAAATTTTCCGAGCTTCACAGGAATTAAAACAAGTTTAAAAACTGTTTAAAACCTTAGATGGCAATCAATCTCCGCTTTTCGCAACAAGTGCTGCCATGTCGAGAGAAGAAAGTTCATGCCAGCACATGCACATAACGAAACCAGCCTCACTCACGCAGCCATGGAGTGTGATCAATACAGATTATTCTGCATTAGAAAAACATAAATAGTTACTATAGCCACCTAGATGTTCCATCCAGCCATCAAGAGATATAATTTTCTTAATTTTTTACCAATTTTATTTATTTGGGGAAATTTTCAGCAATATGATAATGCATGTCCATTTTTCCAACCATCCCGCTGGAAGGCACGTCACGAAAAACATGCAACGACGCCCCCTGTTGTAAATACATGACCGAAGTTTGGGCCGTCATCTACCCAATTTCCCTCACATGGATGGTGGTTTGCATGGGTTTTGACCACCCGAAGAGCAGCTTTTTCAACGGGGGTGCCGACTCTTCGTAAACTCCGTAAATATACGGAGGGTTACGGGGTTCTCCAATTTAACCTCCAATATATTGTCCCCGTAATACCCCGTAAATCATATACAGGAGTGTTACATATGGTTTTTACGGGAGTGTTATGTACATTACGTGGTTACGACGGAGAAATACGGGGTAATTCTCAAAATTAAATCGGGACGGCCCCCGTAACTCACCGTAGTTCTTACTACAAGGTTTTACAAAGATTCTGCACCCTCCTCTTTTTCAGACATGATCCCCCAAGCATGTCAAGCACGGGTACCCTCGACCATCAGATTACGAATCTGATGACTTGTGACCATTAGGCCATGTTCACAGTGTCTCCGTTGTGTTCTGATATTGACCATTGCACTCGTGTTTTGTGTTGACCTGTTGCGTTGGTGCTGGTGGTGTATTGCTTGACAGACTCATTGTACATTGAGCTTGATAAACGCCCGGTTGTGTGACATTAAAGATAGAGAACCATACCAGCAGCACACAGTGTGGGCTACAGATATATAATAGGGTAGCTATATAATAGATGGAAATATTTTGGAAAATCAAGTTTTTAAAGAAAGAATATCAACAACACAGCTGAATCAACAAGCTTACCAGTCGATGCCATTTTGTTTACTCCTTTAGGAGCACGAAGTTTTGCTTGTAAATCCATCTTATATTATTACAGAACAGATTTCTTCTTATCTTTACATATCATACTGTCATACAGTCATATCATAGCAACGTTGGAACTTTTTGCACATTATTCAAGTCCTTCTGTGAAGCCGCGCGCTTTGAATGTTTACATCCACGTGCGCATGCGTCTTGTAAAAATGGTTACGTGTAGTCCGCACGTCTTGGTCGCAGCAGTGTTACGAAAATTGTTTTGTATGCAGCAGCAGTGTTTCTCAGTGTTACGAAATTCGGGATGTAGTAAAACGCGTATCCGGATTACAGATCCGGATTGCCGGATCCGGATCCGGATCGGTTTTTAATTAACACCCCTCTCTAATTATCCCGTTTATTAGTGATAATAATTTTTTTAACTTGTTTTTACTTTTTACCTACATAGTGATATTTTCTCAACGTTGTAACCAGAGAGCCTTCTCAAAAGTTAACATTTGCTAATCGTGAGTTTTATTAAGTCACGGTGCTTCAGATGACTTGCTATATCGTTTTAGAAAGTAACGATAATTTCTTATACGAGCCTCTTGCCGGTTTGTCGCGTCCCCAGGGCCTTTTACTTTTTTAACTCTGGGAACGAGGTTGACAGAACAACTTTCGAAGACCGAAGAAAAATAAAGTAAGGCTACTTTAATAAGTTACTGTTCCTTATCCTTATGCGTTCGTTCTATACATCTCACCTGTGTAAACGACAAGAAACAAGAGGCAACCTCGTTCTCAGGGCCCCTCTGCTATTTTTTATTTTATCTATTTTTATTATACTTTTAAAATGGCCATGGTATGGTATCGAACCCAAGGCCGCCGTTTATCTCTTTTTGATTATGTATTATGTCAAGGACATGATCAAAAAGAGGTAAACGCCACTGGATTCCAGGTTAGACGATTCCCCGGAACGAGGTTGCTCTAAAAAATAGCCTGGGTATCTATTTTGCCCTTACCGTAAATGCTCTCTCATTGGCGTTTATCACATTTTTCAACTTTTTTACTGGGCGTTTATTTGATTTTGAAGATATTGGGGCAGGCGTTTAGTAGAGAATACAAAAAGATCTTTTTACATGCAACTGTTATAAACTGTCAATGAAGTTGTATTCTTCTTCGTTTTCGTCAAAGACCATTACATTTCATTCGAATCAGAGAGTATAGATTCGATCTTGACTTGTTTTATATCTCTACTAATAAACAATATAATAACTAATATAATTAATACATAAAAACATAAACAGCCTTGTTGAGGAACCGTCTCAAAAATTCGCTTAAATTCGCTTCATTCCTGTCAATTTTTATCTCAGATGAACAGTTATTGTGCATACTTTGTATGCAATCCTTAGATGAGGGCATCAATGTTTATTTTTGAAATGTTTATCCTGTAGATAAAAATTCGGGAGGGACGTTTATTCGAGAGTGGGCGTTAATTAGAGCTTTTGCGGTATCTCTAATAAACGGGAGAGCGTTTATTAGAGAGGGGCGCTAACTAAAAACCAATCCGGATACGTAATCCGGATCCGCGTTTTACTACACCCCACGAAATTCTGCATACTTTGGAATGATTCTATAATTTAAATCACTTTTTTTATAAGCAGGGGCTAAGGGATCTAAGTGTAGTCAGCCTAGTCACTGTGACTAACCCTAAAAAGTGCTTAGCGTACTAAAAATAATTGTACGGATTAGGAGAATAAGATATCCAGGTACTTGTTTTTGATATTTGCTGTTCACTTCGGTTCATCGCAGCATCGTTTTCAGTGGATGTTATTTATAAATAACCGTACCTCGGGAATTCATAACATTGACCAACCCTACCCTAGGTTTTGACTAGGCGTACTCTGGGAATCTGATTAGGCCTGAAAATCCACACGCACCAGGCGTTTGAAATTAGAATTCAGATTCGTAAACATAAAAAAATAGCAATCACACACATAGAACTGTGGGGATGACTAATATTCGAGTTAAAAAGTTCGAGTTAAAATGTTCGAGTTAATGGGGAATGTGCAACCTCGTGCCCAGGGCTTTTCGCTTTTTTTATGAGGAGAACAATTCGACAAATCGTGACGTCACATATCTGTCACATAACTTAACTTGATGAAATTTGCGAAATTAGTTTTTTTTTTATTTTCAACTTTAAATTTCTTTATAGGTGTAAATAGTTTAAATTGCTAGCTATGTAGTTTCCCTAGCCTTGCCCTAGCCCTCGATAACGCTCCCAGTTGGTAGAATATTTTTGTGAATCTTGACCAAAAAAACATGGTTGATTGTTCAACTCGCGAATGCTCTTCCGCGAGTAAAAAACTGAGATCTCAAAATGCTCAAAATTTTATGCCTCGAAAGAAAGTTAGAACCGATTATTCGCGAAAGTTAATGCCGCGCGAAAACAAGCAGCGGAAAAGCTTAAAATTGAGTTACAAAATAACTATAATTTAACATATACTGGAGGGCATAGAACATAAAAACATCAAGAGTGGAGGGGTGGACACCCTCCATCAAACCCCCGTAAAGAATTACAAGTCTGATCAGCAAGATGAAAAAGTCTTGCATTTTTAAAGTAAACTTTTCGTTCTCCGTTCTTCAGTTTTAGACCACTGTTTTCATAATTATTGTTAATCCAAGATTGTACTTACTAAGATAGGGAAATGATGACTTTCTTTTTATTCTGGTGTAATCGTTGTTTCCAGCATTCTTACCATCTTCTCTTTCTCGCATAGCATTCTTTACATTGTCGACAGTCACATAGTTCAAGCTGTAACTTTTTATTAATGCCTGTCGTCGAGATTTTGTCATAGCTGATTGCATCATAGCACTTTGCTTCTTTTAAAATAAATTTAATTGTATATCTTTTAGCGGAAAATTATAAATTGTCTCCTGAGAAAAGTGAAGTGTCTTACCAAACTCACAGTTAAATTTCCCAAGGTAAACATTATCCGGAAGCACGTTTTATAACCAATATGTAGAGCAAATTTTTTAAATTACTATACCTTTGAGCTGAACACGCAGCAAGAAATCGAGACAACTATACATGATTTTTTGACATTAGGAAAATGTAACTTTAAAGGAAGAAACTTTCGCGATTTCGCGATTTTTGGCCAAAATTGCGAAAGTTTGAATCCGCGAAATATTTCTTGTCTATAAATCGTGAAAGTTTATTCTCGCAAAAAAAATAGTTTTATACTCGTGAAAGTCAAGAAATGAAATAATCTAAATATATGAAGTAGGCAGAGACGGATTTATAGGAGGATCTCAATTTGTAGAGGAGAGTTAAAGTTAGAAGAATTTCAGACGTCACAAGGATTAAAAACCGAGTTAAAAAATCCATTTAAATCGTGAATTAGCGAAAGTTAATTCTCTAGAAAATTGCAGTTTAAAAAAAACAGCTAATTCGCGAAATTCGCGAAAGTTTCTTTGAAAAATTTCGCGAATTTTTGGACTCGTGAAAGTTTCTTCTTTTAAAGTAGCTTGTATCACGACTCTTGAATTTTGAAGTCACCGCGCCGAAGCAAGCGAGATATGGTCTGTAAATGCTGGCTAAAATAATCTGACACAGATTTTCTATAAATATCAGTCAGTAAATGACTGTCCACAAAATTCGTATCGTATGCGAACCGTTTTCATTACAGAGGAAGTGTTTTTGTGCATACTAAGTATGCACAAAAACACTCCTTCTGTATGAAAATTTCCTTAACTAGTACCAGTATCCAGTAACAATCAAATCATTTCCACAGAAGCAGATCTAGAGCATGCTTTGACATAGTCAGGATCATGTAAACGCTGAGAAAACAAACACAAAACACTTGCATAAAAATCAGGATAATCTGTTTTAGGTTACATACGATTGTTCTAAGAATATCATGCAATCCGAAACGGATTTTTCCAATTTTCAGGCAGTGAGATTTATTACGCTTTTCACCCTCTCCAGACCGAGTATTTTTAAATTTATTTTTTTATATATTCAAATAATATGTTTATAAAATAATATTGCATGTTTTACATACTATGATACTGTAGAGAGTAAAAGCAACTAAATAATAAATTTAGTACATTTCTATATGAGAAATCACTTTTAATTGAGATGTATTTGAATTTGTAACTGTATAGAAACTCTATTCATATGTCTCTATAGATCAAAATATATGTTACTCTAAATCAAAACAGCGGGAAATTCATTCTGTTAGCAGATATTTTTAAAACAAGTCTTTCAATGGAAGCGGCCATTAACTCTATCAAAACAGGGAATGCGAGAGGTCAAAGAGTGTATAACAGATTACACACTGTGCAAGGAGAAAATACATTGCTGGCTGTGTTGCTTTACCATTTGGTTTTAAATTCTTGAAAGTTACAAAAAAATTGGTACAAATCAACACAAAATAAGAAATGAATGGATAGCACTGCACGAAATCCAACTGTATCGGGACTTTTTTTCAGTCCGTATTCGTCGGTATTAAGACAGAATGCGAGCATTCTGTCTTAATACCGACGTATACGGACTGAATACGGGAGTAGACGGACTGTATAAAAGTCCGGATACAGCTGAATTTTGTGCAGTCTAGGTCAAAATAAAGTATTTCATTAATTATTTGTTTAAAATTTTTTTAACTATAATATCCGTTACCGCATCTTCCATTTTAGTCCATGATCTATATAGATGGTGGTCCACCATATTTATATCGCAAATCTTACTATTTTCATAACATAAGAATACACCAACCTCGATCCCATAGCTTCTTTGCTTGAAGAATACACTTCTTCTCAATGAAAATTCATAAGATTTCGAGACAAATTTTCTTTGTGGGCGATCCCTAACAATCTTACTAAACGCCACATGGTATATGTACTCACTTCATTTTATAGGGTTAATGCAGGTCCTATAAAATAAAATGAGTACACATACCATGTGGTGTTTAGTACGATTCTTAACAAAGAAGTTATTGATCAAAATCAATTTTACACGGTAAGTTAAAATAAATATTGATCTCATTTATTTTTTTCGCTTGGATAAAACTACGATATTATTTAAGTATAGTGTTGGAATTTTAAAATAACGAACGTAAATACATGTAGAAAATAAGAAAAATAAGAAAAGCATAATCAAATTGGTAGAGATTATTTGTGTAGTCACCATCTGCGAACAGGTTTTTGAATACAGAAACAGCGGTGAAAAAATTAAAAATTAAATTATAAAATAATTTACAAAACACAATAGAAATTGAAGCATAAAAAGAACAACTTTTATTTCAAAACATGATTTTTCATAACTTTATTTACAGAAAATCGCAGATTTCCGATTCCATTTGTTCTTTAAAATTTATTCTCCCAGTCAGTATTTGCCATCAGTTTGCTAAGCAAAAAGTGATAACGTTCTACCTCAAACGTATTAATATTCGCAGGCATTAAATGTTTTACTAAAATTCGCGAAATTTAATACCAGCTTCATCTTTTTGTTAACAATGAAAACGACAGTGTGGGTGAAAGGGGAGGGAAGAGAATAATGACACGAAATTTTCTACACGTGAAATGTAAATTTTATAAATGGGGGATTTTCAGGAAGAAATGCGTGAATTATCTTTTGTGCAAACAGACCACTGTACCTTAAGGTAAGATATTTTCGCGGCAGACATTTTCGCGGAATTTATTTTCGCGATTTTGGCCCTAAGTCACGAAAATAAATTCCGCGAATTGAGCTAATAGGGGTATAGGGGTATATCGCGAAAATTTACTACAGAAATATCCTGAATTTTGCCTTTATAGACATCAATCGCGAAAATAAATTCCGGCAATTGTTAACTTGAAACGCGAAAACAAATTCCGCGAATTTCGCCTCTTTCCGAGTCTTCGAACGCGGAAATAAATTCCGCAAAATTTTCTTACCTTAAGGTAATTTGTTTCGCACAGACGCACAAGACTGGAAATCGCACTGATAAATTCCGTACAATTCAAATGAAATGTGCAATTCGCACTAATCAAGTCCACACAATCAAAAAAAAAATCATTTCTAAGTAGGCAGTTATCTAACAACTTAATTTTGTCTGTGTTTCCAGTGGACATATACACGGTACTCTACACATATACATGGTACTCTACACATGATAACACTGCTATAGTCAAGATATTTTGCCCATACTTAGTGCTGATTTTGCCCTTTCTGAACTTACATACATACATACATACATAAAATGCAAAAAAAGTCTGTGTATTTAGTTACGAGAAACTGAAAATAACGAGGACATAATAACGCATTTCCTTCTCTTAGCTGCCAATTAAACGCCCTCCCCCCCTGTCTATTATACTTTGCATGCACCATAACACTTCATCTGAAGTGAAAATAAGCGATTTGTGAAGCAAATTAAAACGAATTTTTGAGATGGTCCCTTAGCATGCACAGGGAAACTTCTGCCTTAGATGAAAATAATAAAACTTTGTATGCAATTATTTGTTTAAACCACTTACTATTCTTCATTTTGGAACATAAATTTCGAAAATCTTTTCTTTTTTTCTAATATCTTCACTTCTTCCATCATAAATCATATAAAACTCACTAATTTTAACACTAAGAAATGACAAGTAAACAATAATAAACAAAAATGTATGTGTGATGAGGATGTGTGATAAATATATTGACCATTTGAACGTAACCTAACCTCAAGTGTGAAAATCATAGAAAAATAGCTCACTATAGATAGCTTAAAGGTCACTAACTATTATCGGAAAGCTAATATGTAGGTCTTAAAAACTTCAATAAATCAAATAAGTTCATCATAGCTACTCGTGTCTAAATTAAAAGTGGAAACAATTACTAATATAACATTAACTTAACTTCAGGGCGACTTCCCTCTCTACAAATATTTCTAATTACAAGAATTCTGTTTGGTACAGAGTTTAGACATCTTTCTAGGTAGGAAACACATAAAATAAATATACTGTCTTTTAATGTGTTTAGGAATGGATTTCATTTAGTCCATTTTTATACTTAGATTTATTTATAAGGGAATTTGGTAGCTATGAAGGAGTGTATTTTTCATTGTTTTGGCTAGCCAAAACAATAAAAAATACTCCCCATCATAACTGGAAATATTTAATAATTCAGTCATCTATACAAAGCACTATAGAAGTCACTCTTCTAAACAAATAAACAAGTAAATAAATAATGAATTTGGTGGAAGATGATTTATAATAAAGTATAAATCAATTCATATAGGAATTCCTATTACTTTTTATTCAGAAGAAGTGATGACAAAAGTGAAGACCCTGATGAAAATGCTGCGCTTTACGAACTTGATATGATCTAAGACTAGTTCGTTTTTATACTGCTAAATTTTGCGAAATTATATACCCGTGAAATTCAAAGTTTTTAGAGGTCGCGAAAGTTTGTACCCGGGTATTTAATGGTATTTGACAGAGAAGAGAAATACTAAATGTCAAAGAATCATACATAATTGTAATCTGATTACCTTCAGACGAATAATTTGTGCTGACGAATAATTTGTGCTGACGAATAATTTTTACAGCAATATCTGAATTTGTTCCTATGCAGCATAGAGTCCTTGGCAGTTATCTTAAACTTCGGTAGGGTACAAATTGGGTATATATCATTTGCTCTTGTAATGCCGTTTATCAAACTCTTCCTATTTTCAAACAGTTCTACGTTCCGAACTTTTCTCTAATGACTGTTAATCCTTTAACGCGCGATGTTGTAAAATGGTCAGACATACTTAAATAATCCTGCCGCATTCGCTGCTGGATTGCTAAAGCGTGTATGGCCATTTTCTTACACTATGCATGAAAGGGTTAATAAACTGTAAGTGTTCCAGAGCAATCACTCTGCAAAGTAAATGCCGTAAATGCTCCAATAAACGCCCCTCTCTAGTAAACGTCCCCCAGCGTTTATTAGAATTAGAGATATTCCTCTAAAGGGGGCGCTTATTAGAAATACATTGAAATCAATAAAAACAAGTACGTATAATGTCTCGTTTGAGATCTAATTATTTTCTAACTATAAAATGTTAAAAGACGAAAGCAGCCATCTGTATGTGTTCTTCAAATTATGTGTTTGGTAAATATTTGAAATATTCCTACAGAAGTGTCCTTGGTGGAGTTCATTTTTAGC
>JAUCNQ010126347.1:0-18093 GCA_032352715.1 Bougainvillia muscus | reverse complement strand
CAATAACACTTCATCCAAGATGAAAATGAAGCGAATTGCTAAGCGAATTTGAAGCGAATTTTTGAGACGGTCCCTAATCCCTCTATGAATCTATCGAAATGTACTTAAATTTTCTGTTTTGCTAGAATCCATTCAGGTTTTTCTTGGAAGTGTTTATGTTTTCAACTTCAACGACAGTTCGAGGAAGATCGTTCCAAATTTTGATAGCACGAAAATAAAATGAATTTGTTTTTGCTCTGGGGAATCCGTCTTTTGGTGTTCTTCGCTCTATCTGATACCCGTATTTTCTGCTGATTCGGCTTTGAAGTTGAAAGATATGTGTTACAGCATTTTTGTCGTAACTATTGATATGTTTGTAGATCTCAATCATGCTCCACACGGTCTTCTGTATGCTGATGATCGAAGTATAGCGTCGGTCAGGGATAGGAAGCCATCAATAAGTTTTGTTTCCCTCTGTTGTCCGCTTTTTATCATTGCGATGTGTTTTATAAAGTGAGGTGACCAAACTGCTTGTGCATATTTATTTTGATATTGATACAAACAAGTTGCTGACATAGGTAATAATTATATCTATGGAACGCCTTAACCTTATTCTTGCCGGGGGTGTACAAAGTACCACAAACGTGTACTTTCGTTCATAACTTTTGTTCTATACATTATTAAGAGATACCTTTGGTGACTTTTAGTATTTATTTATAGGAAAGATAATGATTAAAAACATCCGAACTTAATTGCGACTAGACGCCCTCTGAAAGTGTTACCCCTTCCTCAAAAAATTAATTCAAAAGCATTGTTAATCAATCAGAAAGGACTAAGTAAGGTTATTTATGAATGTATTACACATATTTCATGTCAAACAGTAATAATTTAATTGAACAGTGCTTCTTTTTTCCTCCCTGGGCGTTAATTTGAGAAAATCGACAAAATTACTAGGGAAAAGTTAAATTATGATGTCATCGCCGACACAATGACGTCATAACTTAAACAATAAAGTAAAAATATTGGAATTGTGTTGTTGTACTACTGTAATAGGTTTTATGACATTAGCATAACATTAAGACCTTATTTAGGGGTGTGGTACTTTGTACTGTCTCCCGGTATTTTTAGCCCAAAAAAGCCTGGTATTAATAGACTTAACTTCCAACAGAGAACGAATGTGTTGTGGTCATTAAGGCGAGACCAAGTATTTAGAGGTATGGTGCTTCATAAAAACAATAATAATAATGGCGCATAGAACTTTGCATAATTACAACATAGTAAGTCAAATCAGGCAATTAAGGCAACCAAAAGAATATACCACAGACACATAAGGTGTTTGTCCGTAAGTTTTTCCTGGTTTGCCGCAATTGGACATGCTACTAGAGCAAGTCATTTCTGGCAAATTTGATTTTGATATATTTGGAAAAATTGCCTAAAATTTGCATGAAAAAACTATCAATTATCAATTTCCAAATTAGCATAACATTAAGACCATATTTAGAGGTGTGGTACTTTGTACTGTCTCCTGGTATATTTTAGACCAAAAAAGCCTGGTATTAATAGGGTTAACTTCCAACAGAGAACGAATGTGTTGTGTTCATCAAGGCGAGACCAAGTATTTAGAGGTATGGTGCTCCATAAAAACAATAACAATGATGGCGCATAGAACTTTGCATAATTACGACATAGTAAGTCAAATCAGGCAATTCAGGCAACCAAAAGAATATACCACAGTCACAGGTGTTTGTCCGTAAGTTTCGCCTGGTTTGCCGCAATTGGACATGCTACTACAGCAAGTCATTTCTGGCAAATTTGATTTTGCTATATTTGCAAGAATTGCCTAAAATTTACATGAAAAAAACTATCAATTATCAATTTCCAACGGCCCGATCGTGTACGAAAAACAGAAATCCACAATGAGAAATACTCTTGATCCAAAAAAATTATATATTTTTCCAGTGACAATTTCCTAAGCTTAATAAGCTGAATCGCATAAATAAGATGAAAATCTGATTCCGATTGCATTAGAAGTTAAACAAGTGTAATTACTTGATTAAAATTCTATTAATAAGCCCTTTAGGAACCGTCTCAAAAATTCGCTTAAATTCGCTTCATTTTCACCTTAGATGAAGTGTTATTGTAACACGTAAGTGTTACAATAACACTTCATCTGAGGTGAAAATTATTAAGAATAAAGTTAAACAAGCACGATACAAACCGTAAAAGTCTGCGCTGGTTCCCAGAAGGGTTTGAAACAGGTTGTGAATAGAACAGAGATTAATAGTAGTGACTGAATCGCGTTTAACAGATGTAGATTTTCCCGTAGTAGCGACCCTTAGACCTTGCAAATACTAACATGGGTTTGATTTTGCAACGAACGACGGCGTTGGTCGGGATGAAAGTGCCAAGTTTTCTAAACACAACACGATTGTTATCAGCGCGCTAATACATGACATACCACATGGATGTATGTAATCCCAAATACGATAGCGCAACCTCTCTGTCAAATACATACTTGTCTACGCCTGAAGTATATTAACATTTTGTAATCAATAATTTTTGTGGCGTTTCTTCAAAACATCTGCTTGTGCTCATTAATAATTAAATTTTAATGAAAATAAAGTTTTTGTTGTTATATTATTGTTAAAGGCTTCTATAAAAGTCCATGTGTGCTGTTTAAAATTCAATGTTCACTTATGTAACTCTTATGTAACTTAAGAATGTACGCATCAAGATTGATACATTTAGAAAAATAATGACTTTAGGAATCTGTTGGAAATCAGGGTTTTTTTCGAATTATTAATTGAGAGAAGCGTTTTCTTGAGGCAGGTGCGTTATTTGCTATTTGTAGTTTTCTCAACGCAGCTAAACGAAGAGTCTGCTGTTACTTCGCCAGCGCAGACTAATAAACATATTTAATCTCAATCTAATAATTTAAATTTGTAAATTATAGGGGATACATGTTATGAATGCTTATGAGGATTTTTACAATGATGGCCAACAAAGTGTGCATCGCTAATTGCACCATTTTCATCATAGAAGAAGTAACTTAGTGCATACTAAGAAAGCATATTAATTGATTTTTCGGGTAATCATTTGATGTGGATTAATTAATTAAAAAATATAGTGTGACTACAGCTATTTCTTTGAACTTGTCAAGAAAATACTTAAAAACGCAGACAAACATAACGATACCAATCGTATTGTTCTAAAGCTAGAATATAGTAGAAAATCAGTTTTATTGTTTTATTTTCACATCTTCCTAGCCACCCAGGGCAAGTAAACGACAATGTACTCAGGTTTTTCAATTAATAAACTTAAAGCTGAAGTCGCATAGTTGGATGTATTAGGTAGAAAAAAACCTTTAAAAAACAGAGCTTAATATTTCATAATGAATATTGATAGATTTACAAACTCCGTTTTTGAATAGATAGAAAAATGAAATTGAAAAATTGGAAACGATTACCAAGATATGCAAAAAGTAGATAAACCTATTATTTCATCATGAATATTTATAAACACGCTGTGCACTCCTCCTAACATCTCGAATGCCCTCCAATTGAAAATGGAAAAACATGTTTTTTTCATGTTGTCTGATTGGTTTTCTGAAAATGGGCTTCAGTTCAACGAGGAAAAGTGTAGATTTCCCATTTTACGAAAACCAAGTGGTGAAGAATGTACAGTTTTAAATACTTATTTCACTGCATAATCTTCGGATTTTTGCACATTTGGTCTCCACCACTTTCTTCCTTCCTGTTAAAAGCCGGATCTGTATCACCTGACGAGCTTGGACCCAACAGCGTTTTGGTGGTCATCATTTTACTCGTATTGCATGGAACTGCTCCTTATGTGATGGATAAACAGAACTATTTCCTCTTCTTCTTATAACGTTCTCAAACCAGTATCAGAGGCGGACTCAGAACATGCTTTTACCTAGTCAAAGCAATAGAATGGAGATTGAAAGCATGCTCAAACTCGTTAATTTTCAATAGCTTTTGTATTATACAAAAACTATTAAGAATTAAAATGTTTTGTTCTTCATCGTGCTGTTCCGACTAGGGCTGGATCCGCCACTGAGTAGAGTCTTGTTTTCCGGATAATTCCCAGAATACATCATTTCAAACAGAGTAGCGTTCTGATATCCGACATTCTACATCTACCCTGGCTAGTTTCTCGAAGCATGGCTCTGAAACAGCCATTTCCAAACATCGACCTATAACAATTAAACTACTACAGGGTTCAATTCATAAAAAGTAAATTAAATATAGATTAGAAATCAATTCTGAATCAACACTGAACGAAAATAGTGGTAATAAAATTAAAATTACCAAATGTAAAATAATTATTTTTAATCAGAAATGTATTAGTCCAACTTTTTATGCAACGTTTTATTTTATGCGGCGTTATTTCATGCAACGTTTTTTTTATGCGGCGTGCACCTGTAATCTGGATACTCAGAGGTAAATTATTCGAACGGTGTGAGTTCGTATCCAGTCTCAGGAACCGTTAGTCTATAAGTGGTTGAACGCGAAGAGGCGCATCTGTAATCCTTGAATTTACGGAGCTTGACTTAAATGGAACTAAGGAGGCGTGGAGCCGGATATCGCAAACGAACGGATAGTATCACTCATGCAAACTCCGACTGAATTAGCTCAATCAGCTAGGATTAAAATCCGAGTATAAATAAAGTAATAATGTGTCGTTGTGATACAGACACGCATGCTCCCATGAAAACTGCTGTTATCCGTGAGAATCATAACCCCATATGACTAAAGCTTTGCGCAAGGACATCATGAGGAGGTTATACTTTAAGAACCGAGCTAATAAGACAGGTCATGCTCATTTCCTCAATCTATACAAGAGGCAACGGAATTCAGTGGTGCGTATGAATAAAAGTGCAAAGCGATGTTATTTCGAATCATCAGTAGCAACTCCAAAAACTTTTTGAGTGCTACTAAACCCCTAGTTGGCAGTACTCCATCCTGAGATAAGATCGTTTTGCAAAAGGATGACTCTGAATATATTGTAAAGAAGAAAGCCATGGCAAATATTTACAGGTTTCTTCCTGGCCACCTTTGCAGTGGATGTTGCTGATAATCCAGGACTTTGTATCATTGAGTCGACCATAGAAAGATTTAAGCATCATCCCAGCATTATCATGATTTGTTCTAAACATTCTGGGAAGTCTTTTGCTTTTACTCCAGTAACCCCGGAGGAAGTACTGCGAGAAATCATGAATCTTAATCTCAGGAAGGTGACCAGTGGCAAGATCAAATCAAAAGATATCCAAATGGCTAACGACGTAGTCTGTGGACCTCTTACGGATTGTAATAACAATGAAATCAGTACTAACATGTTTCCTCCTATACTTACTTTGGCTGATGTGACACCAGTCTATAAGAAGGGTGCACAGACTGCAAAGGAAAACTATAGACCTATAAGTATAGTACCCCCTCTCTCAAAGATTTACGAAAGAATTTTCCTTAGCCAACTTTCTAAATGTTTTGATAGCATATTTTCTACACAATTGTGTGGTTTTCGTTCACACTACAGTACACAACATGCTATCCTAAAGATGATTGCTCAATCGCAAATATGTCTTGATAAATCAGGTATTGTTGTAACAATACTGATGGATCTGTCAAAGGCATTTGATTCCATTGATCAGGATTTGCTTTTGGCTAAAATGGCTGCGTACAGAGAAGATAGAAACATTCTCCTTTTATTAAAGTCTTATTTAAGTAATCATTTCCAGAGGACAAGAATCGGATCCTATTTCAGTGGTTGGAGATAGTTACTTCTAGGTGTTCCACAGGGTTAGATACTTGGCCCTCTTTTGTTCAACATCTTTATAAATGACATTTTCTATATCCTAAAAGAGTCTGATATCTGTAACTTTACAGATGATAACACAATTTTTGCCTGTAGAGAAAAATTAATGACTGTGAATCAATTCTTCTGATTCCGTGAAATTACTGGGTATAACACTACAGCGTCGCCTGAATTTCAATAGTCACATAAACTCTATCTGTAAGAGGGCCAGTGCATGTGTTGCCACTCTCAACAGACTGAGAGGGCGTATCCCACAAGAAATATCTCTCCCTTTATGTAATGTATTCTTACTTTCGCATTTTCACTATGCGCCGATTGTTTGGATGTTTTGTCGTAAATCTTCATATATGTCCATTGAGAAACTACATAAGCGAGCCCTGAGGGAAGTTACTGGTCGTTTCGATTTGGAACATGACGGACTACTGCAAAAACATTCATCAAAATGTGTGCACGAATTACATTTAAGTCATCTGATTTGTAAAACATTTAAGTCAATGAAAGATCTGAACCCATCATTCATGCAGGTAATTTTCACTGCGAAAATTGTTCCATATGGTCTCAGTAACTCAAATCTCTTATTTTTACCTAGTGGTAGGACTACAAGATTTGGATTAAATACTTTCCGCTTCCGTGGAATTTTGCTTTGGAACAGTATTCCAAGTGAAATAAAAAACTCTGCCACACTTGAATTGTTCAAAAGTTCTTTACAATCACTCGAGTTGATATCTCTCTGCGGCTGCAAAATTTGTAATTAGAATGATGGTTTCAAACCTTATGTAGTTGGTGTTTATTAGTATATGTTAGGTGCTATTGTAAAGCCAACTTTAAAAAATGTGAATAAGCAAATAAATTTACGGAGTATTTATTTCATAGAATCACTTTGCAACATCGTAAATACAACAGTATTGTATGATAAAGACCGTAACTATAACGTCAGAACTTTGTAGAGTACTTAATGCAGATTTATCGTGTTCGCATTATATAGTTGTTATTGGAGTGTCATTTGTCGTTGTAAGTTTCTTTGCTGTCTTTTTAAATATAATTTTATTACTTGCACTCAGAAATATGTCAGAAAAACACACGACTGCAAACACACTTTTTGCTATTCCAGCAATATCAGATCTCTTTACTGGAGTGTTAGTATGCCCTTGCTGTGTAGTATGTTTGATTGGGTGCTTTAAATTTGATTTTGTGTGTTCCTTAATTACTTATGCAGCTGTTTCTGCTTACTGCTTATCAACAGCTTCCGGAATGACAATAGCAATCATCACTCTTGATTTGTATATCTTTATCAAACATCAATTTTTCTACACCAATGTTATTACTTGAACGAAGATGTTATCGCTTTGTTCTTCGTGCTGGTGTTTTAGTATTGCAAGTACCGTCATATTATACCTATCATCAGTAAGATGGTTCAGGATTTACATAGAGCATGTGGAAGTTGTTATTGTTAGTATATTCTTAACACTAAGTTTCATGCATCTCAGTATTTATAAATAATTATACAAATCAGCAAATAATTCTACAACAAATCAAAACCGTTTGAGCATGTTGGGTACTCGAAGAAAACCATTAAAAATGTAAGTGTCGATGCTGCTAACAGTCTTTTTAGGTTACATTCCAACTGGTATCTATACCGATTATATGAGATATGACTCTTTATCTGAGAAAGACGGGTTGGCCGGGAGTTTGTTAGTGACAGTTTATATTTTCACAAGTGAAAATTCTGCATTTAACCCTCTTGTGTATTTTTTCCGTTTCAAAGAAGTCCTTCAAAATGTGAAAAGTTTAATCCAGTGGCGGATCCAGCCCTAGTCAGAGCAACACGAGGAAGAGCTAAACGCTTTAATTCTTAATAGCCTTCTGTATGATGATGGGTCTAAGAGACCCATCTTCATACAGAAAGCTATTAGAATTAATCACTTTGAGCATGCTTTTAATCTCCATTTCAGTGATGTGACTAGGTAAAACCGTGTTCTGAGTCCGTCTCTGTATTCCTTAATGGAATATCATCAAGGAATGGTGTTAATTTACATAACAGGCAGCAATTGCCAACATAAGCGTATGCAGCGTAGACTGATATTTTGAAACTGTTTATTGTATCGTCATGGTCCCAGGTAAGGAACTGTCAACATTCGTTATGCTGTTAAGAATTAAAAACACTATTTCACAGTGCTCTTACTAGGGCTGAATCTGAAACTGCAACCTGTTATATATAGAAATCTTTGACCATTTTTGTAAGTAGAGAGTACACTGTATGATAAGTGATGTTATCCAAACGAAAAATTGGCAGTTATCCGTTGTAAAACACTGGACAGCTATGCGTTTTGCTAATAGATTTCTTAAGCACGAATCAAAACTTATCCAATTGAACAATCTGCAGTTATCTGTCCGACAACACTGGGTAACAGCATTTTCAGACTAAAAACAAGAGGGTCTGTCGTTTTTATAGGCATGACTCAATGTGAGTGCATGAATGTATGAAATTTTTTTGTCAATGCTACCGCTCTAATAGCGTCCAAATGGACAAAATTTTAAAAATGACGTCTATAAGACGTCTTCATGACGTTGAGACGTAGTTAAGACGTCTATTAGACGTCAATTTCGGTCGTGTGTTGGCTGGGGATATTGATGTTGTTTAGCGCGAGTCACAACATTATTTAGATTCAGAATTTAAAACAAGCTTTTACTTTAGACATTTACTTAATTAAAGGTTTGAAACAAATACATTTCTAAAGAACACATGTTATTACTACATTAAAACTGATGATTTTCTTCAAAAATTTCATTGAGCGACCTGCAAAAACCTGCTATACTGCAGATTTCTGCAAGGTCTTTGATAAAGTTAGTAACCGATAACATCATCTTTCATGTAATATGTCTTGATAGAATTTATTATTACAAAGGAAATATGTAGCCTAAAAGGATATAAGCTTTTTTTATAAAGCAAAGAAATACTGCAATCTTAAACAGAGAATGAAAAATTAATATTTACAGCTGAAACTTTAAATTGTATTCTCGCGTCAAACTATCTTTGTTTATCTTACAATCATAATTATTTATCGCCAGGGTTCAGTTGTTCGAACAACTCTGATTAACTAAGTACAGTATTAAATCTGACTTTAACCAGTTAGAATTGATTTCTAATCAACTCTGATTGGTTAAAGTAAGATTTAATGCCAGATTAAGCTGATCCATATTTAATACACTTTCGAACACCTGATATTAACTGGATATTAGGATATCATCTATTTTCTCTTTACCTTCTACAAGTCGTCTCTTATAGTTACTACGTCCAATCACTCGTATTAACACAGCTGGTTCTTTTTCTTTATGTCCTGGCTATTTCTGTCTGTACTGGCAAAGTTCTAACGTTAGTACGCTTAATCTGCGTATCTGTATGCAGGAATGGAATGCTTACTTCATGTTGCTTCTGTACACTTAACTTTATCTTGGTACGTAACTCGTTGAAATAGTCGGAAAATTCAATCCAACATTGGTATTTGTCATAGTAGAAACAATGCCAAACTTTCGCTTCGCAACATTTCCTTGCTTTGTGATGGTTTTAAGTAAGGTACTATCAGGCTTTTGCAGAGAAGAATTCAAAACCTTTTTACCCTAATCAAAGCTAATGGATACTGATAATCATGAACTTTATTATTTACTTTTAAATTGTTTCATTTTCATTTTGAATGAAGTGTCGCTCAAATTATAACCCAAACGACACTTCTTCTAAATAAAAGCGGGAAAAATGAATCAAATTTAAACAAGACGCAAGGACGCGTGAACTATCTCGCCAAACATACACTTTCTATCAACGTCCTCCCCAATGTTTTTTATTTCTTATTCTGATGTCTGAAATTAATGCAATTTAGTAGCAAATATATCGAGTGGTCATCTTATCATTTTATACTTACCCCGGATCCAGAAATGGAGGTTCTATCTGCAATGCATTGCAAAACTGACTGAAATTTACTTCAGATCCTTTAAAAACATTTGCCTCGTGTTTAAAGTAAAGTCGACTCTCACTATATCCCAAATACTCAATATCTTCAACTTGACTCTATCTCGAACAAATAACTCAGTCCCTTGGTCATAACGCACTCACTTCACACATTCGATATCTAGACTTTTTGCCGGTCTCCTAAACAATCGAGATATTGAGAGTCAACTGTAGGTTTTCATAATGCAGAAGAGACCTAAATCTATCTTATGTATAAAATAAGACCTGTCAGACGATAATAATGACAGTATATCTTATAAACGTCATTATTGTTTAATAACCTCTGCTATATCGTTTTCCAAAGAAACCAATAAAAAGAATAAAATAAAATGACGTTTCCTGAAATGACGTAACTTTTATCATATTGCAATAAAAACAACATTACCAATATTAATTATTAAAATATCTTAAAGGATACTCGTACTTTTATCTTATAATTACACACAAATATGTTTACAAAATTATGTGTTACGCATTCCTTTAATAATAGTCTATAATAGGTTATAATATGTATAATAGTTCCATTATGACAAACTAAGAATTAACGGATGCTCTCTTATTTGTAATGTTTAAAACGAGCACCTTACCGATACCTGTAATGATAATACCTCTTTTCCAGGGGAAACTGCTAAAACGTGACGGACGGATGCAAACCAAACTCTCTCTGCTACGCGAGATAGAAAAATGTTAGTTATAAAATTAATTAACCCTACTCGTAGAACGCGATGGAGAACTAAAGTATATATGGCATAAAATATATGACAATAAGTTTTTAGACTACCATCCCAAAACATTACGCAATTAAAAGCTAATGACTCGGTCCTGTTTTACTGATATGATTAGGTGAACGCATATTTTGTATCAATCTTTGAAAGGAGTCGTGGAATACTGGTGATATCGCCATGGGTTGTCTAAAGGTTTTCGGGCTAGTCACTTTGAGTAACTCTAAAAAAGTAACAAGCTTACTAGAAAAAAAGTTTATATTACGAAATAAGAAATCTTCAGAGTTTTATATGGCTTTTAGCTTCCCGGTCGTTCTTGAAATGTTTAAAAGCTCTGAAAGACCTGAAACTGATTCATCGCAACTTCAGTAGCAGTGTATCAGAAACAGTACCTGCGGAATTCTAAAACATTGACCAAACCTATCATGGGATTTCACTAGGCGTATCCTGGAAATCTTACTGGGCCTACCCTGGGTCTTAAAAGAAACATTTTATAAAACAGGGACGACAGTGTGATGAAAGTCTGAAAACTATGAAATAAAATTGTTCAAAATTGACAACGACGCGTTGGAATTTAAAATTCAAAATTCATAATCAAACGCAAGCAAGTGTATGAAAGAAGTGAAGGGACAATTTGATTATTTTCTAATTAAATGTTCGATACAAAGATTAGTTGGTTTGGGACAACAAAAAGGAGAATTAATGGATAGATGTTAGAAAATAAATTTATTCAATATCTTTCTATTACCAGCTTTCATGTAGAAAGTGAGAAGCGTGCGAAATAGCTTAGGGAGGGACAAAATTTCGAACTTCCGACTGAATTTTATGATTTTTCTTGATGTTTTAATATCTTCATACATCAATACATTTGACATACGTCAAAACAGTGTAATCAAGTCAAAACTACACGCAAAACAGCCAATTTTTGGAAGGAAGAAAAAGGTGTACTGTTTTCTTTATTTTTCGATGAGAAAACTGTGAATTTTACTCAAACGTATTAGAAATACATAATAGTATTTATTTTATTATTTTTACTGATATTTTAATCTGGGTGCTTATATTTGAAGTTGAATTTACCGTTTCTTGGGTAATTTGCGTCTTCAAAGAGATACTCAAGTAAAATAGAACGACCAGCATTATCACTCTTCAGGAACACATCGATCATTGCGTGTCTCAAAGGACAGAGCGGATAAATTGTCCTCACAATCTGATTCTGGCATTGCTGTATTGTTTCAGACAAGCACGTAAATAAGTTTATTCTGACAAATAAACAAAACAAAAATATTTAAAGACTACATTTCATCCTACGTTCGATCGCATACACAGAACAAGCAAGACTTTAAACGATTTAATAAAGCAGCTAAGCCAACGAGTACTGTTTTTCGAAATACACTGCTAGCCGGTTTGTTGTTATTGAATATTTTGCATCAACTCCTGATATAGCTGGCTACATTTTCATTATCTGCGATGAAATAACTAATTCCGAGATCTTCCAAGAAGAATAGTTCAAAAAGACTTAACTATATAATAGAAAGATGTGGTATAACAAATGATGATGATGATTGACCTACTTTATGAATTATGGCTTAATGTTTTTTATATCATATTGTTGGCTAGCTAGCTAGCCAGCTATATATACTTAAAGGCCTGAAACACAATGAAATATTCAAATATTGGAACATAAAATACTTCGCAAATGGGAGCTGTGCAGACTGATATGACCTCATTTATGGGAACATTAAGCCCATCTAGATTAGAGATATTTGATCGAATAATGGAGTCTTCGAAGGATAGAAAATTAACCTTATATTTAAACAAGAGTTCAAACGCCATTGGAGGCATTTTAAGCATCGGTGGCATCACCAGAAAGAAACTGTTTTAACCCTGTAGAGCCTTGGAGCAAAAAGCACCCTCCCCCTGTCGAGAAAGTTTCAATAACTTTTGAAGTACTAAATTTTAGCATTACAAACTTTGTGACATTTAGATTAAATCTATTTTACATGTTTTGGCAAAGTTTCAGGGTCACATCATTACTTTAACAGAAGTTACAGGTCATTAGTCAAGACCACCTACCAAAATTACGGTTAATTACTGCCAAATTGTTACAAACTTGGAGCAAGTATAACTCAAGTTCTAAATGACTTGAAACAATGAAAACTCTTCATGTGTAATTACCTTTCATATTAAGTATATATATAAAATCACGTGACTAATTTCATGACGTCACATACAGCCAATACGTCATTTTCAGGCACTGCTCCCTTGGAAAGTCGTATACGACAAAATGCTGACGACAGCAAAATCTCATAATGTCATCATAAAAAAAATCCTATAGGTTTAGAAACTGCATCGTAGCTGCTATTACCATGCAAAGTTTCAAGTTATATAACTAAGCCGGTCTCAAGATAGATAGGGGGACTTATATGCTCCCCAGGCTTTATAAATTATCAAAATTTCCCAGGCTTTATAGGTTTAACTTTCTTCCTTTTATGGGACTCTGAAAAGACGGTTGATGTTACTAAAGAGAAATTAAGACAAGTCATTTCAAACATTCATTTTAGTTTAAATACTGATGTTGTACGTTTGCTATTTTTAAAACGATATCAAAAGTTGAAATAGAAAGTTGTTTGTTCTACCGTTTGTTGATTTGTCCAGCTCACATCATTGGGAAATTTCCCTCCCTTTCGAACTGTGCTCCGTAGGTACTCCACAATCGAAAAGTAGTGATATGTATTCTTTATGCTATTTCATTACGGTTTTGTTAGTCACATGAAAAGGCACAGAAGAAGAAACACTATTTTCTTGTTACTAACATCAAGACCGAACTCCTTTCCAAACTAAACACAAAATATTGGCAGATATTTCAAAGTTGATTAACCCTATTCAACCTTGACTTTTTGGCCTTTGCATGGATGGGGGGGGGGATTTGGCCCACTGTTAGATGAATCTGTATATCTTTAGAACCATTCACTCTTATGGGTCCGAATTTGGTACAGATGGTCATTACTTCTTGTTATGACGTCATCATTTAGTCACGTTGACTCAAAAATTGATATTTATGTATTTATTTATAGATCATATATTCTTGGTATAGATTAATTTTTTTTGATGTTTCAAAACAAAATCTATATCTAAAAGCACTAATATGCCCAAATATGGTGCTTTTAAAAATATAACTAATGTTAGGAGAATTTTTTAATTGATCAAACAAGAGAGCAAATTTCACCGAAATTTTAGGATAAATTTGGGGATATTCTCGTCTGCAATAAATATATAATGTATTTTATGTGTAAATATGTCTCTTTATGTCTCTGAGTAGTAATATGTGTCTCTATATATCTCAAAGTAATGCAATTCTGCACATTTCACTCCTCCATAAAATCCGGTCTGTAAAATCAAATATCTGGTCTGTAAATGAGCATTTCTGGTCTGTTAATTGCCCCATCATGACTGGAAACCGAATTAGTGTCAATACAGTGTCAATAGTCAGAATTATCAACTATGTTACTTAAATGGCAAGAAAGATAATGAAACGTCAATTTTTAAAATTCTTACGCCCTGGTCACAAGATGCTGACACCTGGGAAATTAGTGTGGAAAAGCTTAAAATTGAGTTACAAAGTAGCTTATTTTAACATAATGGAGGGCGCTGATGAAGAATACATCAATTTTCTCATATATATTGCAGTCTATGCCACCGCCCTTATGAGTTCGGATTTCCTTAAACAGATCATTTCTTCTAGTTGTTTTTCAAAATGAAGAGGGACAAACGGCACTGGGTACACGCTATATTTTTCCCTTTCGCTTTCAGATCTTTTTTAATCCTATTCCATATGTGGTATTTTTTTTCCTCGTACGTATTCCATGACATAATATACCATATCGATATAATGTCGGTACCTCGATGATAACCTGTTATAATTGGAAGTTTACGCACAGTCTAATCTAAGACAACCGCAAGGATTTCACCATTGTGTATATAGTCTCCATGCATTTCATCCTAAAAGACGTAATGCAAATAGCCTATATGCACAGGAAAATACTGTCGTAGATTAAACTGTACGGAATCTACCTAACAATTATTAAACAACTCCACAAACCCTAAAATTTAATTATATGGGATGAATTGTTTCTGCTGCTGATCAATGTAGTAAAACCTAAATACAGTGCTACGTAAGGGACCGCCCACAAAATTCCTATCGATTTTCCTACAGAAGGAGTGTTTTTGTACATACGTAGTATACGCAAAAACACTTCTACTGTGATGAAAATGGTACGAATTACTATAAAACCATTATAAAAATTAAAACAACCGGGTGTTTATTTACTTTTCCTTGATATATTTAGAAATTATGATGTGCTTTCATTGGATAAAAGTATTCACAGCATGTTTCTTTTTCAATTTCGATCGATCGAAATAAAGTAGAAGAAATCATTCCTACTAATCTTTTTCGATGAATCAAATTTGTTTCGACTGAAATATTTCGCAAGACGGTGACTTTATTAAGATTGCGCATGCTAATGATGGCATTTTCTTCGATTAGTGTAAACCCAACTTAAAGGGCAAACAAGTGCTTACCAATCATTGTTTGAAGTCTGCTATGGAAGTAGTAGAAATTAAACAATGATTGGTAATCACAGCGGCTTGTAGCAATGATTCCGTTAAACAATCAGAAAATAATTAATTTTAATTGACTAAACTAAGATTAGAAGTCATATTGATTATCCACTTGACCCTAGATTTTCATAGGTTTTGTTTTGTTTGATGTCACGGATGAAACATCTGTATAGCAATCAGTCTGTACTACTTGAATATTTACTATTGTCAAACGGTCGTAGGAATATATCCAAAGGTAATTGCAAGCAGTAATGCACAGTGAAATACAAAACAGGAACCAAAACATCACCCACACTGATAACAGTGCCTCAACATTGAAGTGGCCATCTTGTATAAGAATACACAAAATGAACTTTGAAACAATTGAATTAGATCAACTGGAGACTTGCATCAGTACATTGAAAGAAAAGAAAGCTACGCCGCAGGGGAGGATATTTTCTACAAAATTTTGAGACTCAGCTCTTAAGTATATGCTAATTCTGCGACATCGTTATAAATGGTTCTACGCGAACCAGTAATTCTCCGTCAGAATTAAAAATGACAGACATCTCCTCGGTTTACAAAAAAGGCAGTAAAAGTTCTGAACTTAACTATCGACCAATTAGTAAACTGCCTAGCATGTCAAAGGTCTATGACCGTCTGCTGTACGAGCAGTTTGAAAGTTTTATGAAAGATAAGATGTCTCCTCTGCTCTCTTGTTTCCGCAAAGGTTTTGGTACACAACATGCTTTGGTCCATATGCTTTCTAAGTAGCAGGAACACCTCGAACAAAGGTGGATGTATGGCAGCAGTACTTATGGAGTTATCCAAGGCATTTGACTGCATCAACCACGACTCGTTGATTGCTAAATTGCATGCTTATGGATTCTTCAAAAGTGATCTATATTTTATGCTTACTTATCTTTCCAATAGGCTCCGAAGGGTTAAGGTAGAAGGTTTTTGTAGTTCATGGAGGAGAGCTGAAATGGACGTTCCGCAGGAGTCAATTTTAGGGTCTCTCCTTTTTAATATCTATCTCAAGGATATGTTGTTTCTAATCAAATATTTGGGTGTCAATATTTGCAACAATGCTGATGACAATAGTATTTACTCTGCTAATAAGTCGGGTGTCGCCTTATCACATAGAATGAATACTGTTATATCATCAATTTAATCGTTTTCCTATAATGGCCTTCGCCGACAAGTGTAAGCTAGTTGTTCTAGGAAAGTCAAAATAATATATTAGTAGTTCTGTAAATGGTGAAACTTTACTCGATTCTAAGTCTGTAAAGCTTTTAGGTGTCAACATTGACAATATACTATGCTTCGTGTCACAGTATAGGCGTCTTTTGATTTCTAATTCTTTTGTTTACTGTCACACAAATTATTGTTCTTTAGTTATAGGAGGAATTTAGTACGGATTGGGCGTCTCCATCAAAGAGCTGTTAAGCTTATTTATGAAACTTGTCAAACCTTCCCTAATAGAACAATTCATAGGCATCACTATGAGATTTTACTCAGGAAAGTTTTCAAGACTGTGCATGGCCTTAATCCTTCCTACATGAATAACGTTTATCTTTAAAGAACAGTCTATATCAGCTTCGGAGCTCTAGCACCTTAGTGCGAAGAAGTGTTTATACCGTGAAACATTGTACCCATTCCGTCTCGTATATAGGTTCAATATTATGGGACTCACTTCCGAACATTGTGAAGGAAGTGGATTCCCTTCATGCGTTTCGTTCGAAATGAGCTTCCTTGTAGCTGTCAACTTTGTGCACCGTTTGTTCATGGTGTAGAATAGAATACTATTAGTCCTAACATTATTTATGATTAATACAATATTGTTTTTATTTTTTAGTTTATTTTTCTAATGCATTTTATAAATAGTTAATTTTAATTAGCCATCTCGTTTAACCACCCTCTCCCTTAGAATCCGATACTGCATTCTATCAGAGAGATGGTATTTTATTTCTTCTTATCTACTTGTAACACTTTTTATCGACTTTTAATAAATATTGCATACATCAATAATCAGAAATAATCGGAAATAATTCATCCGATCGGATACAGCAAAATTAGAAATATCAAAAACTCCGAACCTGGCAATTCCAACGCCATGTTCTGAAAACTAGAACTTGTGGAGAAAAAGACACAAGAATTATTGTAGTAAGATATAATACATCAAATTGGAAGGTGATAGCACTTTGATTTTGTTATGTCACCAATGATAGCATCAAATTTAGTTTTTGTGTTGTAGGTAACATGGTGTTGTTGTTTGAAAACGGATTATACTCTGATTGGCTTAATCCAGTATTCAATTTGACTCACCACCTCCTATCACATTTTTAAGTTTAACTTCTGAACCGCTAATTACTTTTGCCTCAAAATCTTTTTCTTTTCTTATCCCAAACATCTATCTGAAACAAAAAAAAAACATTGGAATTTTTTTGCGGAAAGAAAATAGTGACTTAATTGTCAACAGGTGGTAAAATAAAGATTTAGTGAATTTTGATTTACTTTTAAATATGTGTTGTATACATCATTTTTTCGAAAATCGTAAGCTGATATCGAAAATAATAACGATTTTTGATATATCATGAATATTGCTAGCTGTTAAAAGCAAATTCAATTTTCGTGAAATTAACCAAGGAAATAATTTATGCTGACGTAATCGGAAAAAAAATCACATCATCTTGTTCATAATAGATAATACTTATGCAAAGTTTCATCGTCATACCTTTTGTTGTTCGGAAGTTATGCAGGGAGAAGAATCCCCCCCCCCCCCTTACCACATTTTTATACGCACCTTCTGAACCGCTGGGTATGATTGCCTCAAACTTTGTGACTTTTCCCCAAATGTTATATGAAAGAACATGGTAAAAATAAATTTGGATAATTTTTTGCGGAACGGAAGTAGTGACGTAATTGTCAACAGGTGGTAGAAGAAAAAACTAGCGAATT